>CAKNWW010000111.1:0-20502 GCA_932074435.1 Andricus kollari
CAGCCTAATGTGTATTCTCTGTCAGAATTTCCGAAAAAGCTTGTATTGTTCGGTAACATGTTTTTCATTACCGAAAAAATCAAAACGAAAACATGTTTCTTGATATTAGGAACTGAACAACAGCTAATTTTGGAATTCAGAGTTCCGATTCGGATTCAGCGACCTAAAATCCATAGGATGTGACTACTCTTGTTTGTCGGACAACCTACTTTATTATGGGGCTGTGATTATCATTCTTTACGAAAATTCCAGCTTGCAACTGAAGATTATAATTTAGGTACAAATACAAAAAAGTCCCAATTTCAAAATTCCCTGTTCCAATTCAAGCACTGCTCCAATCCAGAATTTTAATTCTTTTCGAAAATTTCAAGTTCTAGCTCAGAATTCGTTAAAATTTAAAAGTTATCTGTTCCAGCTCAGAATCTGTTGATTTTTGTAAATTTGTGTTTCAAGTCATAATTATTATTCTTTTTAAAAATCCCCTGTTCAAATCCAGAATTTTAATTCTTTTCAAAAATCTCCTCAGATATTTCAACTTAGTTGAATTTTTTTTTAATTTTCCAATACTTCAAATGTGATATCCTTGGCATCACTAGCAATCTGCGAAAATTTGAAAATCTGTGAAATCTAATGAATTTGTTAATTTTCTACGATATCGATTCAAATATTTGGGAGTTTCATGGCAGGGTGTCTACTAAAATTCTAAAAGAAGTTCTTAGAATTACAGTTTTTTTTTAGGTATTTTTAGATTTTTTCAGGCACAATTATTTTCAGTTTAAGTACTCTTTAAGTAGCCCTGCATCCTTTAAAATCTGCGAATGGTTTTAAGTGTAATTATTAACTTAATTAAGAAATTAAAAAATAAGTTTAAAATTGTAATACATATACAATAATTACACGACTTTATTGTAAGCACTTTTTTCAGTCCTTGTAAAGATTAAAATGTGTAGTAGTATCACCTTAAATTAAATAATTATGATTTTATTTTCAGCAGTTAACTTTATAGTATTGGACAAGCATTTTGATAATGGTACATATTTAAATTGTATTTCAATCTGATTCTGAATTTCAAGAATTTGCTTAATAGTTTAAACCAATTTTTATATTATTTTTGTATATGAATATATTTAACACATTAATATTATGAATAAAATATATTTTCCCGAGATTAGTGAAAATGATCAAAAGAAGTTCGATTTAAATACGTATAAACAGAAATCTTTATTGGTTAATAAAATTTTATTATTTCCATGAATAAATTGTGGATTTTTTTCTTGTCTCCATGTTTCGAGAATATTAGAACTCCAGGGTGATTTCATCGCCAAAGAATTCAAAAACTCAACAGGTTTATTTGAACTATGATAATACAGCGAAGTTAGCGACATGTTTCACGTGTCTGATGCGAGGAAAAATAATGATAATTAAAAGGAGAATATTTTTTCAAGAATAAAAATTTTCCATTATTTGCTATTACAAACATCAGACTAAATGTTGAAAGAATTACCTATAATATCTTGAATATTTTACTTATTATTCTTTAAACTTACAAAATAATTATTGTGTTACTGCATATTTTTAAAGGATTACATTTTTTATATTACTTTTATATTACTGCAAAACAAACTCGATTTAAATAATTAAGATTATTTTTAATTTCTTAATGCATGCAATTGCCAATTTATTTTGTCATAATAAAATTGTAGCCTACAGACGACTTTCCGTCAGGCGTTTTTTCTTGTATTTGTTGAAAATTCGATTATACCGCATGTTCCGAATGTAATATTTAAGATGGTAAAAAGATTAATATTCTACCAAAGAAGTGGAATATTGAACTAAACACATAAATTTTCAATTAAATAGTTGAACATTTATAAAAAAAGAACAAGTGTTCAACAAAATAGTTAAATTTATAAGTAACAAAAAATAAATATTCAACACAAAAGATAAAATTGTAATCAAGTACATTAATTTTCTACCTAAACGGATGAATTATTAACAAAATACATGATGCTTCAAAAAAATTGTTGAGTTTCCGTAAAAAAATATAAATTCTCGAAAAAAATTGCATGGTTAAATTCTTGGTTAAAAATTCATTTTCAATATAAAAACGAACTTTTAACCAGATAGTTAAAATTTCGAATAAACAGATAAATATTTAAACCAAAATTTTAATATTGTACCGAAAAAGATGAATCTTTAATACAATACATGAATTTTTAATAAAATAGTTAACTTTTTAACAAAAGAAATCCATTTAACTAAAATGAGGAATTTCTAACGAAAAATACTAATTTTCTACCAAAAAGGACGAATTTTTCACAAAACACATAAATTGTCAACTAAAAAAAAGATACATTTTCCGCGAAAAATAGAATAGTTATATTTTCAGTTAAAAGCACTAATTGTTAAATATGAAAAAAAATGTTCAACTAGAGAAATGAATTTTTAACCGAAAAGACAATTTTTGGAAGAAAAAGATTATAAATACTGTACCACAACAGACGATTTTTCAACAAGATGTATGAATTTTAAAACAAGAGAAAATGAGTTTTCAAGAAAATAGTTGAACTTTCAATAAAAAAAGGTTTTTAACTAAAATGTTCAACAAAAGAAAAAAATTCTCGACCAAGAAGAGGAATTTTTCACGAAAAAGGTTAATACTCTACGACGGAGAACAATCGCTTGATAAAAAACAAATGACATAAAACAATTACTAATAAAATAAATTTAACGAATTTTCAACCTACAAAGCAAATTTATGGCAGTGGTATTTAAAAAGTGATTATTTATTTGTATTCTATAGCCAATTGTGAAGAGAGAAGTTCTCTGAACAAAATTTCATGGGGCTTGCGGAACCACTGAATACAATTGAAAAAAAACATTGATTTTTGTGTGGATTTGAACAAATTTGGAAGCTATATGCATGAAAATAAGAAGAGAAAAAATGTGAAATGCATTTTTCTATCACCCTATTGCACCATATAATGGTATCTATGTGAAGAAAAAATTTCAATCTTGAAATAACAATAAATAAATAAAGAATTTTTTCAGAGATTGTGAATTTTTTCTTATCCACATCATTCGTCAATATTAAAACTTCAGAATTAATTTATCAGCAGAGAACGAAATAACCCGACAATTTTATTTGAATTATGATAATAGAGCCGTACTGAAGATTTGTTTCACTTTTATGATGCGCAGAAAAAAATTAACTATAACATTTTTGTTATGAAATTTTTTTAATGATACAACTATTTTACAAAAAAGTGACACTAGTGCTGCTATTTTCGCAAATTCCTCGCTGAGAAATAATTTTCTCACTTTGCCTATAATAGTATACTGCATTACAAGTGGTAGGCGATGGCCTTTTCGTGACAAGTGCAGTGTCAAGAAAAGGGCCTACCACGAGACATGTACGATGCTTTTTACAACAAGATCATGAAAAGCGTGAAAAGAACCCTACCTGATTTAAAAAAAAAACAATCTCATTGATTTAACTATTGGAGAAAACCGAACAAACGCGTGACAGCATTCAGAAATAAGATTATAAAAGCCAGTAGCCTCTCCGCCGCTAGGTGCGCTATAGTTGCTCAAGTCAAAATTGCAGGAAAATTTAAATTATATAAATGAAAAATTACTTTTTTAATACAAATTACTAATAAAAGTTTATAGTTTACTCATAAAGAAATGTCATTAATTTGAAAAGACATAATTTAATATTTTAAGTACTGATTAGTTTTTATAGCGTATATATTTCTGCACGGTAAGTCGCGAGACGAGGACGCTTCAGTTGTTGCTGAAAAAATCGACCTATTTCCGTCTTTCTCTAACTATCTTCCTTTCACTTATTGTGAAAATATGGAATGCTTACGAAAAGAGGCCTTTTCGTATGTATTCCCCATTTCGTAAGTTCTTTATTCGCATCGCTCGAAATGCGCCACATTACACACAGATCATAAGTACGGAAACACGCCATTTTCATAATAGGGTTGTAAAAAAATATTTTCAAGTTCTTCACTGGTTGTCTAAAATAACATACATATTTTCAAAGTTTTCACAATTTCAAACATTTTTCAAATTATACTCTAGTTTTAGTAATAAAAGTTTAACAGTAATTCATTTGTCAATATGATTCTGAAACGATTCAAAATTTAATAATTTACAAATTTTAACGTAAAAATTGAACTATTTAAATTCTATAGCCTTAGTAGTTGAAAAAATATAAACGTCCGATTTGAACTTTATATATTTTTTTTCAATTTGACAATAACTTAAAATTGATAGATTCATAATTAACCGATTTTATTTCTGATCCTTGAAAAGTCGTGCAAGCATAAGTATCATTGTTTAACAAGTGATATCAGAAATCATTAGTACATAATAGGATTGTATCACTCCACGTGCCCTAATCATTCCCCTTTTTAGGATGAATAGTCAAAATCTTGAGGATTTGATTGGTATAGAGATGGAAAATGAAGCAAATTCAATGGAAATGTAAGATTTAATAATTTCAACAATTAAATTAATTTTTTAGTTGATGGACAAGTCATCATAAACTTGCCACAGCACGAATTTTACGGCCCTCCCGGGAATCTGGCGCTTGATGACAGCGGTAATCTCTGGGTGCCTCTTTTTGGAGAAAGCCGAGTAAGGATATTTAAAGATATTTTCATAAATCGGTGAAAGTTGGCACCTTATCCAAAAATGCTTAAGAAACTTTTTTTATTTTATTTCTATTAACAAACATTTTTGAAACAAAATTTAAAAACAATCTTGAAAAAAAAATTTCTTCAATTACTTTTAAAAATTATATTCCTTAAGAAAAGGCTCATGAAATCTCTCTACCCAAAGCTATGAAACACTACAAATAAAACTTTGAATAAGAAGAAAAATTGTATTTTTTTTAGGTCGTTGAAGTTAATCCAGTTACTAAATTACCGCGCCGAATTATTCGAATAGGAGCACGCAAAGTAATATCATGTACTTTTGGAGGTCTGAATTTGGAAATTTTATATGTGGCAACAAAAGGATATCGTCGGGAAAATCCTAATGAACATGTTCGACCTGAGGATATATGGGCTGGTTCAATTTTCGCTGTCATGGGCCTTGGGGTGAGGGGGCGGCCGACGAATCGCTACCTATTGGATGAAAAGTACTTGCGGTTTCGAAATTAAGGATTCCTCGAACAAATACGGAATATTATTTCCTTATAAATTTCACAACTATGTATTTTAATATTTTAATGAAAATAATAAAGAATTTCCGTATTTGAATTAAAAGTTTCAATCATTCTTTTGTTTATTTGCCAAATTTCTCCTTTTCAAAAATTCAACAATTCATTATTAATCAAAATAAAGCGAGAGAGAAAAAACTCCTCAAAATGCGCTTCAGCAGACCTGGAGAACTCCGGATTGCATAGTATTACTTTGGATTGCATAATAATTATGCATTACTTCTTGACAAAATTCTTTCATTTTCAACCAAAAACATGAATGATCAACATAAAAGATTAGTAGTACCAAAAAAAATCGAGTTTTCAACAAAATCGAATTTTTCAACTAAATAGATAAATTTTCTATCGGAAATTGAATATTACAGTTTTCAACTAAAGAGATGAATTCTCAACCAAATTTATAAACCTTAAGCCAAACAATATGTTTTTAATAAAATTGTTGAATTATCCACGAAGCAATTAATTTTTAACAAACTACACAAATTTTTGACCAAATAGTTCAACTTTTAACGATGAATGGTGAATTTCCAATATAAAGAGGACCAGTTAAATTCTCAGTTGATAAATTAATTTAACAAAAAAAGAATTTTCCACAGCATGG
Organism: Andricus kollari; assembly: GCA_932074435.1. Classification (NCBI taxonomy): domain Eukaryota; kingdom Metazoa; phylum Arthropoda; class Insecta; order Hymenoptera; family Cynipidae; genus Andricus; species Andricus kollari. The sequence continues at coordinate 5,835 of CAKNWW010000111.1, forward strand.
GTAAAATCTTCTACAAAGTAGATTAATGTTTCAACGAACAGTTGAATTTTCGTCGAAGGACATTAATTGGCTACAACAAATTTCAATTAATTTGATTTTTAAATAATGTATTTTATATTAAGTAATTTTTCAGTTTAAGAAAATAATTTTCAACTCAAAAAAATGAATTAGAAAAAAAGATAAATTTTGAAGATAGAAGAATGGTTTTATACAAAGAAACAAAAACAAATGCTTACGACAATACATGAATTTTCAAACAAATAGTACAATTTCGAACAAAAAAAAAGATAATTTTAAAAACAAAAATGGAATAGTTACATTTTCAATTAAAAAAATTAATTTTCAACACATAAAAAACTAATTAAATTTGCAACCAAAGTGATGTATCTTCAATAAAAAAATTAATTCTAAATAAAGTGCAATAGTTGATATTTGCACCAAAAATATTCTAATTTTTAATAAAAAAAGCAGTTCAATTAAAACAAAAAATACACATTTTTCACAAATTATTTAAATCTTTCACTGAAACAGACAAATTTTTAAACCAAAAAGGAAAATTTTGAACAAAAAAGTTGAATTTACAACCCAAAAATATGTATTCTCTACCATAATAATTGAATTTTCGATCCAAAAATCAGGAGAAGTAAGTGGTCGATTCCATAAGTTACCCTAACATGTTATTTTCGGATATTAAAGCGGACATGCTCTAGAGTATTTCATTCTTTGAACCAGTCGATTTCAATCGACCACTCAAAAGTTATATTTAATTATTTAAAGAATTTGTCAATTTAAAAAATATCGCAATGATACGCAAAATCCATTCCATTCCTAACGTTGTACTACATTTTTGTAACAAAATAAAATCCTTCTACGATGGATTAAATTTATGTTTTGGAAAATTTCCAAAAATTAACCACAAAAACAAAGCTGTTCTGAAATGGAAATACTTTCTTCGTTTAAATTTTAAAATTCTATATTTTCCATTTTTACATATTATCATGATTCGCGGTAGCAAACGGCTGCCAAGTTCTTGAAGAAAGATAATAAAACTTTAACTATCCATGCAAGCAAAACATTGGAAATGAAAAAACACGCTACAATTTGTTTGCAATAATGCTTCAAATAGAGTTTGTTTAGCATTTATATAAAAAGAAATTACCTCGTTATAGCATGTAGGAATAAGTTAATGAGAAAATTGTTGACAATCAATATTTTCTAAGCATGAACAATAATAATTTAAATATTCAAGATATTATGTGCAGTTGAATTTTCGATTATTTGGTCTTTTTTTGTAAAACGAATATTAGAAAATTTTAACTCTTATTTTTCAAACAGGCTAGAAATTTGTGTAGCCATGCCAGCATTCTGAAAGCAGAGATAGTCGAGCAAATAGGAAGGGTGGGCGAAAATGGGGTCTGAGGACCAGCGGGGGAGAAATATGAGGTCCAGGAGTCAGTCTGTCGAGCACCGTCGATTTAACATCATTTTAAATAAAAACCGAGTACCCGAGCAATTAAGAGTTCTTATTCAGATCCTTTAATCAGCAGCAAATTTAAATTTCAGCGTGACGCGTGGCAAACTTCAGTCCCTTGCAGCAGAAATCGGCCTTATTGGCAATCGAAGCAGAGGACGACATCGTTGGGTTGAGATACCAGATTCAATTTTTCACGTACGTTGAACCTTAGCATTACATAACACATTTTTGGTGAAAGAGCAGTGGGATGTTGAAAACTGACTCGCGCACGCGCCGCGATCAAAAGTGATAGGTGAACAGTGAACAAAAGGTGGAAAAGAAGCTGTGTAGTTCTTTTGTGACTGTGAAATTCAGTGTAAAGAGGGAGGAAAATAATTTGTGAATATTGTGAAGTAACGGGCACTAAACTCATCCAAACCGGCGGTAGGACGAAGAAAGACGACTACGGAGAACAACAAAATTTGTAAGGCAATAAACCCTCGACGGACTCCAACGAAAGACGAAGAAAAAAAAAAGAGGCGAGAAGAAGAAGTCGACGACCAGGAATAACGACAAGAACGACGAGAACGACGAGGACTACGAGGAAGGGCGAAGAGCTGGAGAACGCCACATTCCCAACCCTATTTTTGACGGGGTTTTTGGATACCGTGGTTGATGCAGGAGTGCAGGGACCCCGTGCCACCCCCCCTTATCACTTCAGGCGCAGCGAGGGAAGGAATAACAACCAAAAAAGGCGACAGGCGTCCCAGCCAAGCTGTGGATAAACAACAAACCATGGGAGAACCAACCATTCGTCAAGAATTGGGATCCTGTAAGTTGCATTCTTTTTCACTTTCCACGATCTTCCCAGAATCCTTCAGGTAAAATAGCAATTCTCTTATCTTAAAGGGATAAATTATAATTAGAATAGATGGATTACGAACGAACGCTATGGATCTGGTTGGTGTTCCAAACACGGATAGCCAGGAGATCATCGGAAACGCGGAATCAAACGATATTAGTGAACGCGCTGAAGGGGCGAGTGATCGAAACGGTACACCGAACGTGGAAATGGCACTCGTCTAGAACATGCACGGTTACGTGCAGTCCTCGCCGATGATTACAAATCTTTCCCATGTACCGCTGTGTGAATCTAAGAGACTACTGGCGAAAACATGACAATTAATCTCCCTTCCAGTTGAGAACCCCGAGTTAACGGAAGGGTACCTTTCGCAAATTCATTCTGATCCAAAAATATTTTTAGGCGAATCGTTGGTTTTCCAGAAGGATGGTTTAGTGAGCAAAAAATCATGCCCGAACCCATCCTGACAACTACTGAAGAGTGAGACCGCCGGATGCTGAACGTGCATGGTCCGACGCGGATTCTGAACCCCATGACCTTATTCCGATTCCTGACCACTTTATAGAACACGTAATTGTAGGATTGTTCGTGGTGGAAAAAAGAGAAAAAGGGACTGTCGAACAACGAGGTGGCTCTCAGTTAGAGGAAAGATTGTATGCACGCATCTAGTTTACGATAAAGTGAAAGAGATAGAGAAGGAGGGAGAAACAGTCGGCAGCGAGGTGTCTCCTTGTTAGAGGGGAAGGCTATACGAAAGTTTTCTTGTGAAAGGATAGGAAAAAGAAGGATGGAGTTAAGTGAGAGAGAGAGAGAGAGAGAGAGAGAGAGAGAGAGAGAGAGATCATGGGCCGACAAACCTTACACACGAGACTACTATAGCGCCAAAAAATGGAAAAATGACATATTTTATGACCGTAGACTGCGGACAGGTAATAACCATGCAAAAAGGACAAAAATACATTTTCCATATGTTTTTAAAAGAGAGATTCGAGGATGGGGTAAATTTTAAGCATCTGGAATTAACAACAGATAACTTGAAGCAAGCTATGCAAGACTTAGGGGCTAAATCCTTCAGTATTTCGAAAAATGATAATGGAAGAAGAAGATTGCCGTGAAACCAGGTCGAAGCTGCATTAAGAACCTGGTATGGTCCGGAAAACCATGAAATCACGGTATGTTCCGGCGAAATTAGAATTCCGCACGAGTCAGAGCGCCCGGTTATATTCGCAAAAAATCACGTCTCTACAGCAGATGGTCATAGAATCAAAAAAGCGACATTGAAAGAATACGAGATCGTTATTATTGGAAGAATTTGAAGGAAGATCTACATCAGTATGAACAAAGTTGCTACACTTTCTAAAACAACAAACTAGTGAGAGTTAAAACAAAACAGCCCATGGAAATGACAAATAACCCCTGTAGATCGTTCGAAAAATTGCAGATGGATAACTTAGGAACCTTACCAGCGACGGAGATGGGAAACAGATACATTCTCACCTGCCAGGATTATCTTTCTAAGGATTCCAGGGCATTCCCGTTGATAAGTACCGATGCACCCACTGTAGCGGTGGCCTTCGCCGAATCTTTTATTTGCACTTTTGGATGTCCAGAATCTGTCCAGGCGGGCCATTGTTCTCTATTTATTAGCGAAAAAATGAGTAATTTTGTCAAAATCTCGAAAATCAAACAGTACGAGTCGACTGCTTATCACCCAGAATCCCTAGGAACACTTGAAAGAATTCACCACACCTTTATAGAATATTTGCGCCTTCATTGTTGCGAATCTTTGCAATATTCTTTTGTCTTTTGCAATATTTTCCTTTAGCACGACAAAACACTCGTCAACACGTGTGACCGCTCACGAATTAATTTTCGGTCGGCCAGCGAAAATCACCTCTGAATTTGCCCACGAAACAGTCCCCAGGACCTATGAAGGATACGTTGATGATCTTTTTAATAGAATATCCGGAACGCAATCCATGGCTCGTGATAGATTGCGTGCGGCAGAGGTGCGAATCAAACATTTTTATAATAAAATACTAAATAAATTAGATGTTGAAGAAAGGCAGCATGTTTACTTGTTAAAAGAACCGTCAATTGGTAATTAAATTTTATAGATTTCATTCAACGAATGATTCATGGCCTAGCTGCGTATGACGGCATTGACGAAATAATAAAGGAAAATGTAATAGTAAAGTATTGAATATTATTTTAGAATATTTAGACTATTAAGATAAAATTGTGTAGACAAATTTGTTCTTTCTGTTGATTAACACCCTACTTGATTACACAGCTCCACACAAAGAAAAGCTTTTTAATTCAAAAGCCAGAGTAGGCTTCCCCTACGCTTTTGGGGTCGCTGAAGCCGCATACGGGGTCCGTTTGGCTTTATCACGTCAGATTTCGTTGGTGGTCATATTCTATGTTTTCGATGTCGGTGAGCACAAATCCTGAGTCCTTTCGGTACCACGGTACCAGCCTTTAAACTTTGAGGCGTAAATCCTCGTTCAGCGAAAATTGAAAGCTAGTCAAAAATCAGTTGATGCTGTTGACAGCATTGTCCAGATGACAACCGTGCGAAACATCAATTCGCACGTCCTCGTACTGCATAATTGTATGTTTGGATATCAGATCATGCATGCATTTTTGTTATTTTCTCCCAGTATGATCTTGTTGCAAAAAACGGGACGTCTTTGTAGAACTTTTTTTAAGGCATAACTTTGATCCTTTAACTTATTTCATATCTCGTCTGCTCGTTGAAAACATCGTGAATTTTCATTTTTCTGAAAAGAAGAAATTTTTTCCCCTCTTCAAGAAACAAGCAGAAGATAAATTATACTGCAATATATTCACCATATCAGTACCAACATAAAAAAATCAAGAAAAAAACGCGATCACATGCACGTGAAGAAGGCAGTGCTGTCAATTCGGCTCCTCAACTACACTGCGCATGCGCTGCATCGGCAGTCTCATTGGCTGTGAATGGCGCTTTTTTTAATACTACTACATGTGTGAATCATTTTTTTTATAATAAATGATCATTGTGGAAACAATAATAATTATTTTTGAGACCATAAAATAGTATTTTAGAGTGCAAGGTGAAATAATTGTTTGATTGTACTATTTACAAATAAATTATTAATATTAAATTCAATGGAAGGAAAACATTTTTGCTCCAATGAAAATTTTAAATTATTCAAGCAGGATATCTTGGTCGTGATAAAACATTGGATAGAGTACGACAGAATAATTATTGGCCAGGTGTGACCCTAGATGTTAAGTTCTTCGTCGAAGACTGCGAAATTTGCGTCAAGGTCAAACACAATCAAAGGCCTTTAAAAGGACAACTGACTACCCTGCCCTTACAAACACCCTATGCCCAGTTATTCGTCGATACCGTCGTTTCTCAAAGGCGAACAAAAAGGGGAAACTATAATTTGATTGTCGTTCTGGATTTGTATACTAAGTATATCGAGTTATTCCCAGCTCGACATACGATTGGCAAATCGGTTGTTAAGGCTCTCGATACGCTTTTTGATCGTTGGGGAACCCTGAGGTCAATTGTTACAGATAACGACACAGAGTACATAAAGAAAGATGTCAGAGCCCTTTTGTTAGCGAGAGGCGTTAAACATATCAATACCCCGTTAAGTCATCCCCTGAGTAATCCGGTCAAGCGCGTCAATCGAACTATCAAGCCAATGATATCCGCATTCTTAAACGAGAACCATAGGGAGTGGGCTGTAAATTTGTCGAAGATTTAGTTAGCTTATAACACTTTTTCATATTCGGGCAGTAGAATATCGCCTTTCTTTTTGAAGTGTATTACCCTAGTAAAAAGTTGAGTAATAAGGCAGATGCATATTCTTCGAAGCTGGCACTAAAATTTGCAGGAACAGCTTTTGTTCATAGAGTGTGTAGAACGGTTGCGGTAGAATTGACCGACAAAGCTGGTAAAATAGTGGGGAAATACAGCATTACCGATTTAAAAATTCCACGCCGACCGTTGCGTGTTAAGTAATGTGTATTTTCAGCGCGATTCATTCATGGAACTTACCAACACCCCATCGACCTCCATCAAGCGAATTGACAATTGTCAAGATGTCAGGGTTCACAACACCCCGCTCTGGCTGCTCCACCCCTGCACCATTTTCAGCACGAGTACTGGAGTCGAGACGACAACAGATCGAACTGGAGCAGAAGATGCTGAATTTGAAACTCCAAATCGAGATGCAGCGGACCCAATTGTCACCATTCGAGAAGATTGACCTCAGACAATTCAACGTTCCAGACGATGTCAACTTCGACTTCACCGAACGACCTCACAGAACTTTTGTCTCATATGTCAGAAAACAACATGTTGCCGGTTGCATCAATTGAAGGCTGAGGGAGCACTACTTTAAAGAATGCCGCCTTCCATGTCGGCCTGAATTCTGCCAAATTTGCGGAGCAGAGGGATTCGACACTGCCGACTGCATTTATCAACATGGGATCGACCATGAGCAGGCCGTAGGAAGATTTCCGGAATGCTCAAGGGATCTGACTTTTAATTGCCCGGAATTTCCGGCCTGCAATGTTGGACACTAAGGCCTGGTCGACTGGCTCAGGTTGAATTACTCAACCTGTTCAATATGGTTAATTCCCACTGACTATCAATATCTGGTCGGCGAAGGGGAGCAAGAACTCAAAAGACGAGTTAAGGCAAAATTTACCTTTGCCGAGGACTACGCCAACAGGTTGAGGCGATTCCTCATCAGGGAAAATGCTCTGGGCAAGGGGGAAGTTCCAGCCAATCCTGAAGCTCCGAGTGCGATCGAAATCAAAATTATGCGGGAGAGGCCAGAGCCGGACGACGGCGAGGAGGTGAGGATCATCGTCCCTACTAAATACAAGAAGGGGTCGACGAAGATATCATTAGCGGTTCTTCGAAGATTGGATTTAGTTTTGACAGTAATTGTGCTGTCAGGTTATATTTAATTTTTCATCTCTTCGCAGTTGTCGCATTTCTCATTATATTTTATTTTATTAGCACGAAGTTCGTTGAGATATAGTTCTTTTGCCGAATGATTCGACCCCATAGATCGGTATTGAGTCTTAAATCCGACCGAAATCCCTATGTGTCTGCATTCTATTTCAATTAATAAATACGATCGCCGAATCAAAATAATTGCTAAGGAGAATCCAGAGGTATACTATTTAGAAAATTTTATGTCAATTTTATGCCGCTAAAATTGATTGAAAGGACGTTATGGTTCGGAGGGGGAGATTGTGACAGGAAAACAATTTTACTAAAATATAAATAATCAAAGACGCGAAAAACCACTGTACCCGCCACCGGCAAGAGAAGAATCCTCACTTTGAACCTTTTCGCGAATTTTAAAAGAGGGAAATTAAATTTTGTCGATACGTCAGGTCTCTGACTGTCCCATGGCTTAAGCGTCAGACTAGGAGTTTTAGGATCGAAGCTGAGGTCATGCGTGACAGCCTATCCGTAATCTCGAACACGAGGCAAGCCGGAAACGAGTCACTTTTCGTCAGACACCCGACCGAGTGGGTAAAATTTTTATTGTGCTTCTGACGAGAAGCCGATCCGCGTACATTGCGTGAATGTTGTGAATTTCCCGAATATGTGATCGTATTTGGATCGGGTTGGATTGTATAATTAAACTGTCGAGAGGAACCAAGTTATCCATAAATTGTAATATGCCTCTGGAATTCTTTCCGTTTTGCTTGTAATTATTATTGGGTCTTCCCAATGAACCTTCTCCTGAAGTCTCACTCAGACCCTACTCTCTTTCGCTCAAGTTAATTTAAAAGAAAATATTTCTTGCTGGTTGGGATTCGACTGAGCTAGCGTCCAGCAAAAATCTTAATTTTGTTCATACAATGTAAAATCATGAGCCTTGGCAGCTCCGAACCAGGCTGCGCCAAGTGAAGGGACGGATTTTGTCAGTTAAGTATAAATTCAACTATTATTTAACTAACCAAAACTAAGACAAAATTTTATCCTGTCTCACTATTTAGTTCAAATTTCGACTATTTGGCTACAAATTTATCCTTTTTGATTAAAAGTACAAATTCTTTGTTAAAAACACATGTATTTTGTTGAAAATTGGTCTTCTTCGATTGATGCACTTTCGGAGGTCCTGAGTTGGATATTTTAAATGTAGAAACAAAATCCTTTTGTTCCTACATATAAAATATACAACTCTAGACTTTCGAAAGTGTCCTATGATCCTTTAGTATCTTCCTTACTATTATTTATTATTGACTTTCTAATTTTAACTGTAATTATTCAGTTTAGGGTATGTTGATGATGGTTCATTGTCTTAGTCATTTTTTACACGTCCTTCGTAAGCTTATTTCTGAACAGTTTTTTTATAAAAAGTTTCTGTTCATATATGAATGGTTACCTTAAGCATTTGTTATGTTAACACACAGTATTCCTTAGCATATCTTCTAGAATTCAAACATGTTTTGAGTACATGTTCCTACCATATAACAGCTGTATCTGAGTCATGGTTAAATTAAACTTCAAATGTACCCTCTAGCCTGGTTACAATTAACAACTATTCGCTCTTTCGAGGAGACAAATATGAGAGTAGGGGTGGTGGAGTTTGTCTTTATTAGAGAGATCACGGTTCTTATGGTGCTTGATTTTTCGAAGGCTTTGTTGTTGTTAACTATTAGCTACTCCTTCAAAATTTGAAATCTTTTAATGTGTTAAACTCAGTCATTAAAGGGTTTAAGTCCTATTTTAATAATCGGTCTCACATAATTATTAATAGTAATGTTGGGCTTTCTAAATGGTGGAAGGTCAAGCGTGAGGTTCACCAGGGCTCCATTTTGGCACGCCTCCTCTTCAAATTGTTCATTTACTTATCGGGAACAATTTCTTCACTAATTACATTAATTGTTCTAGTCCACGAGGACATCGATCGCCTTATCCTCTGGGCCTGGAAGACTGGACTTATTCTTAACCCGGGCAAAGCTCAGGAAATTGTTCTTGGACCTACTTCATCTCCGTCGCTCCAAACGCTAGCATCATTTCCACCCCTATGTTTCGATAGTCTCATTATCCCCTTTTTGGAAGTGGTTGACGATCTAGCATATTTCCATAACTGTACCAGATACTGCTCCGGATTATCTATTTAACCTCTTCCAATTTTTAGACAGAGCCCTTCCCTGCTCTGTATCGTTTCCAAAATCTCTTTTTCAAATATCTATACAATTCTCCTAACCCAACTGTTGAAATTACCCACTGGCAAAACTCTGATATCTGATTCTCGGACTTTTATTTAATAAATGCAAATCAATACAATAATAAAAATTTAACCCATTTCAAAATATGATGATACGCATATATGAGAAAGTTGTTGACAATGATTATTATTTTTAAGATTGAACAAGATCAATGGGAATATTTAAGATGTTATATTCAAACGTGTGATCATTTGGTCTTTTTTATCATTAGAAGTATTAAAAATTTGTATTTTTATTTTTATCATTATTCCTCGCATTCGACACGCGAACCACATCTACAATTTGGCTGTATTATCATTGTTCAAATAAAATTGTTATCTCATTTTTGTTCTTTCCTGATACAGTTACCCTGATGTAATAAACTGGTTTGAAAATCAGACATGATATTGTTAAATAATTATTATTACTAGTACATTATTAATAATAATAATAATAATAATAATAATATATAGGACAGAGTAATCCGTGCAGGCCTATAATGATTTTCCTATAATGGATTCCCTATCATTTTTTTATTGCGATTATAGGAAATTCATTATATGAACTCATCATATAGCAAAGGATGATAGGATACTCAGTATTGAAATAAATAATAAACAACAAAAATAAACACAAAAATAGCGATTCTGTGCAAATAAGCCTTACACAATCAAACTCTGTGAATTCCCCTTAATATCGTTGGCATCGCTTGAAATTTCATTGAAATTTTTGGAAATCGCAAGAATACACCGAATTAAGTAGAAATCCTTGAAAATCTCTACAGTGTACAGAAAACTTAATTTACTCATTCTAATCTAATGTATAAATTCCTGAAAATAATCCAAGAATCTTACGATAAAATTTGGACAAACACCACAAAATGCTCCTATTGCAATTCCTGAAAACAAAATAAAAATTTGTTTCTTTGGACAAAAATAAAAAAGACGAAAAAAATGAGAAGGCAGCCAACCAAATCCCCTTCCTTCTCTTTTTTAATTCTTTTGTCTTTTTTATTTTTATTACTTTGAAATCACAATCAATAAGCATGGGTAAGATTCACCAACGTTTCGGTGCTCACATAGCAGCCTTTGGATTTTTCGGCATTCTACGCTCCTCACAACGAAATTCATTTGTGAGCAACAGATGAGGTAGTCACTGAGCACTCTCTCTTGCTCTTCAGAAAAGATTCGACAGTTTTTGAAATCGGCAATTAACTTTGTCTCCTGTTCTTCTTTTATTTTCCTGATGCAACGGTCAAAAGTTGCAAAAGGAACAAAATAAGCTTTACTTGCGTCACGAATTGTATTTAGAGTCTTGTTCTATTTTTTTAAATATTTAGCAGCGATTCGCAACCGCGAATAATAATAATAAGCATCACTATCCACGCAAGAAAAATCTAGCCTTTTGAAGTGTTGCTTGTGCAGCGTTTTACCTCGCCATTATTCAGCTAACCGTTCAGCGTTGAGATGTCCGATGTTCTGGAAATTAAAAGCTACTAGTTTTAAAGGGGCATACATTTCAACTCAACAGTTGTAGGCGTAGAATGGGATGTTAGTTCTGTACGGAAATTATTCCCGGAATCGCGTAACCTGAGATTCACATAATCGACAAACATCCATGATCCATCTGCCCCAAAGTTTGCGTGGCTTGTTCTTTGCACTAAGGCCGGGCGCTAGTGGCAGACTTAGGCTACCCAAAGAAGAAGTCTCAAGAACCTGTACAGTTTTTTATCAGTCATCGCCTCAATTGGAGCGCGGTCATCCCGTATTAGTGGAGTATTTATCTCTCCACGGAACAGATGCTGCTTTCTGAATTTGTCCAAACCTAGGGACATTCTGATGTCATAGGAGCACCTACTTTTAGAAAAGGTGAGTGAAGTGAGTGTCAGCAACTCTTACCTCAATTTTTAACCCTTAAGACGTGTTGTTGAGTGTCCATCTTATTTGTTTCAATGCTAGAAAAAACCATAGTTCGCTGAATGAATTACCTTGGAAGATTCTGAGTTTAATGGGCAAGGACCTGATATCCCTCAGCACTCCACCAGTTAAACATTTAATCCTTGTGCACCGTGTGTGTTATATGACACAAGGACCTCAAGTAAATAATCGTGGAGTATTTAGGGAAACACCCGTTGGTATTTAATGTAGTCAATGTTCAAATCACGTCCGTGGTGTTACGCATGCAACACAACAGACTGTCAATAGTGACTTGATCCTCGCAGCCACGGGAGTCACTAGGCCTATTAGCATGTAACAATTTGGGAATCATATACGTTATGCCTTTCGTCATGAAAGATGGCAAGTGATCTGGGTTCTCTAAGATGTTTTGAAGGGTTCCAGCATGAGAGCGGTGCAAAACCTTCAGGTGCTTGTACCAGAAGCTTTGTACTGAATCCACACTCTGCCCTTTTCTAGACGGAGCCACGTCCTATCCAGTTGACTAGACCCATGAGAACCTCAGATGCTCGACCAATATTTTGAGTCGCTGAATCCGAATCCAAGGTCAGAATTCCGCCATCACCCTCGGTTCTTTTTCTATCCTCAAAAAACATAGTTTTTTGGGGTATCTTCGCATTGAAAAATATGTAAATAAAACCGTGTATTTTTTTCAATCTCGACCACAAATTCAAATTTAGCAGTGAAAAATACATAGAAATGGTATCTTTTGTTCCTCTGGGTCCGCTGGGCCCAATACTTTGTTGTTAGGTAGGGGCTAGTTTGGAAATTCTGACGCAGAATAAATATTTAGCTGTACGGAATACATAGAAATTGTCTATTTCCACAGCTCTTCAGAAAGGCTACCTGGAGGGTGCTCGAAAGAGGGTCCCCAGATCAATCGCCAAAATTCGATACTTCCTTTTGTAGGGGAAGGGTCTTTATATTTATAGCTGCCAGCCCAGCGGCTAAAGCTTGTCTACATAATACAGTGGACAAGAAAAGGCCCTGGCAAGGCGCAAACGAAAAAGTATGCGGGGTTGACTTGCTTTAAAAGGCACGATCGGCTTTAGGAAGAAGACACAGGACACGGTACCAAGCATCTTCTAGTTGTACAAATTTCAGAATCCCAGACGTGCGCTCTTGCGGTCTTCAACAACAGGCCCTTCTAACACTGGCGCGACACAGGAAGACCGGAAACAGACAAAAAATGACTGCTACTGTCCTAACCATTACTCAAACTAAATTGCATCACAGCAAAGGCGCCTCTGAGGTTCTACAGAGGGGCATGGCTGCGAGGCACAAAGGTATCTCGCTAATCCAGGAACCTTGGTTTGTTCGACATATCATAATGATATTAGGGGGGGGGGGCGGCTTATTTTACAGGGTCATCATTGATGTCCGTGCTGCCCCTCAGAGTATGGTGGAAATTAGCATCGCACCCCAGCAGAAGAGAAAAACCCCTTAACTTGCAGAAATCCACCAGTCTACATACCTTCACTGGTGGGTTGGTATCGGTTTCATAGAGAAAGTAGGCCGATCCCATGACTTGCTTCCCTATTTCTTTTAGATCTGTGGCCTTTGGGTCTCTGAAACAAAACCAGCCTCCCCCCCCACCCCCAATACCCTCACGGTACGTCGAACTAACCAAGGTTCTTGGATTAGCGAGATGCATGTGTGCCTCGCAGCCATACCCCTCTGTAGAACCGCAGAGGGGCCTTTGCTGTGATGCAAGTTGATTTGGGTAATGGTTAGGCCAGGAGCAGTCATTTTATGTCTGCTTCCGGCCTTTCTCTGTCCGACATGCTCCTCCCATCCCTGTCCAGCAAACCTGCAGGTGAACGGTCCAAGGTAGTAGAAGGGTCTGTTGTTGAAGACGGGAAGAGCCCACTTCTGGGACTCAGGAACTTGTACAACTAGAAGTTGATGTGTCTTCTTCCTAAAGCCGATCGTGCCTGACGATTCGCCAGGACAATGTCCTTAGTGGAAGATTAAATCCCTCCAATTGCCGAAGGACCACAAACCGGTCTTCCAGATTACCTGGGCACCACGCCGTAGCCCTCACCATCTTTTGAAGCAACTCAACCCCGCATACTTTTAGGTCTGCGCCTTCCGAGGACCTTTTCTCGGCCACTGTATTACACAGCTACACAAAAAAAAAAGTGGTCTGTCCGGAAGACAAGACCCCCCTACCCTTATGTTTTCGGGGTCGCTGAATCCGAATTCGGGATCAGCGTAACGAAGTTGGCTATTTTTTAAGGTCATTTCAAGGTCAAATGTCGACAGGGACGTGTGAGTGGGTTGAACCATAGTTCCTATATGTTTTTGGGATCGCTGAATCTGAATCCGGAGTCAGTTTAACCCCATCATGTTAGCTTCAAGGTCAATCCAAGGTCGAATGGTGATAGAGACGTGCGATTGGGTTGAACCATCATTCCTAAATGTTTTTGGGATCGCTGAATCTGAATCTGTCCGATTAAAGGTCATTCCAAGGTTAAGTGGGAACTGGTACGTGGGAATGGGGCTGATCCATGTCGATCATAGAGATTGGCAAAATCTTGTAGTTGTCATTACATTCATGGTCCGCACTTCTTGGTAGTGTGGGGATCTTAGTCGCATCACTACAATGATCCTGACATATATAATATTCAATTATACCTTGCGTATAATTGTACATTATACAAAATCAACTTTGTCATTATAATAATGCCACCATGGGACCCACTAAAACCACCACCCTTTCTCCTTGGCATTGCTCCCCCCAGAACCGCTTTCGCATTACTTCAGGGAGTGCCGTTTCTTTGCCTGCTAGGGCTTCTACTGGTCTTCTTCTTTGTCTTCTACTTGTCCCAACCAAGATGTACGCATCGTCCTCAGTATGTGTGGTGGTACCGCACATCGGGCTCGTTGGCTTTCGACATCCTGGTTGGGGGTGATAGGTTGGACTGCCTCTCTATGCTGCTTCTCTTTTTCGCCGTGCCTCTCGGAACGTGAGGCATCTCATGGTCCCCGGAAGATGGTCTGTCCGGGGTACTCCCTCTTTTCCAGCAGACAGGTAACACTGTGACCTGCTATTGCCAGGTGGCCATAGCCATGGCAGCGATAGCACCTCGTGGTCTCCGTCTTCTTGCACACCCTGCAAGAAACCCACCCCACCTTCAGGTGTCCTGTTTTAAT
>CAKNWW010000113.1:0-16406 GCA_932074435.1 Andricus kollari
TAGCCAAATAATTGAGTTTTCAACCAAGAAGATTCATTTTCTTCCGATAAAGACAAATTTTCAAAAAAATTCTAGAATTTTCTACCAAGTAGTTGAATTTTCAAAATAGTTAAACTTTCAAGAATATACATGAATTTTCAACAACAGGAGTAAATTTTCGACCAAAAGGTTACAGTTTCTACCAGAGCAACCTAATTTGTTTACCAAATATTACTCTTTCACCAAATTGTTGAAATTTCAACTTACCAATAGAATTAAGTAAAACCGCGAAGGTAAGGAAAGCGGTGCCAATAATGGTCCGCATTATCGACAAGTACAGGTATAACTGTCTCATGAAAAATATGACGACCACTGTGAGTTTTATACCTTCGAAAGCCTATTTTTCGACAATGTGATGTATGTTTTTCGTAAAAGCGGATTAGTGACCCAAAAAATAAGATACATTTACGACATGTGTATACTGAAGAGGAAATGGAACCGCATTAATTCCTTTTATTACAGTAAATACAGTAAGCCCAAATTCCTATCAGTCAAGGGACAGCCTTCAAGAAAAAGCAAATACCGCTAAAGAGGATATCAGAAGAATGTCGATGATGAAATGGCCTGATTTGAGAAATTTAAAATTATGTCAATAGTAGCATGAGTTTCGAAAAAACGGAGGAAAATAGTGTAAAGCAATTTTTTAAATATTACACTGAGAAATGGTTATCTGATATAAAATATACATCTGCCAGAAACCTCGTGAAATCCTTTCGAATCTTTTGAGATTTAGCCTAGTAGCTCATGAATCCGTTGAAATCCTTTCAGAAAACCCTGATATCTGTTGCTGAGGTATTCTAAAAGTTCCTAGAAAACTCTTAAACCTTTTTAAATCCCTTAGAATCCGTAGAAATCCCTTTGAATCTTATAACTTCTTTTTAAATCCGCTGTAATCCGTTAAATATGGTTACATCCCTTGAAATATCTAAAACCCTTGAAAGACCCATAAAATTTGATTTTATTTCATTTATTGCCTAACGTTCTCTAGGAATCCGTTGGAATTCCTTAATTTGATTAGATTCCTGGAAATCTTTGAAATCCTAAGAAGTTCCTTGAAACTTTATTTATTCCTTAAAGTTTCCTAGAAATACTTTGGAATCCCTTGAAATCTTACATCTTTTGAAATCTGCTGGAATCCATTAAGTCTGGTCAGATTCATTGTAATCTCTGAAATCCCTAGATGTCTCTTGAAATTTCATTCATTCCCTAAAATTCTCTAAGAATCCGTTAAAATCCCTTAATATCTTATAATTTCTTTTGAAATCCGCTGGAATCCCTTGAATCTGGTTAGATTTCTTAAAATATCTAACATCCCTAGAAATCCTTTGAAATAAACTTTATTCCCTAAAGTTCTCTTGGAAAGTTCCCTTGAAATTTTATAATTTCTTTTAAAATCTCCTGGAATCCCTTAAATCTGACTAGATCCCTTGAAATCTCTGAAATCCCTGGAAGTCGTTTGAAATTTAAATTATTCCCTAGAATTCTCTAGGAATCCGTTAGAATAGCTTGAAATCTTATAACTTCTTTTAATATCCGCTGGAATCCCTTAAATCTGGTTGGATCCCTTGAAATATCTAAAATCCCTAGAAAACCTTTGAAATTTAATTTACTTCCTGAAGTTCTCTAGGAACAGAGTTACAGAGAAAGTTCATGACAGCAATTAGGTCTATGTGACTAAAAGCAATCCTTGCAGCTTAAAGACACCAAATTCCTTGCCCTTATAGCTGTAGCCGACGGAACGACAGAAATTCAGCATCTGGTCAAATATTCAATTCTCGGAGACCGAAAATCCCGCCCACTGTTGAAAGGACATCTTTCAACTAAATTCAAATAGATATGAAATACAATAAGGGTGAAATATGGTAGGAATAAACATTCAAGTACAAATTAAAATCAAAAACCTTAAGATAGAAATATTTGTATATGTACATGCATTATTGAAGTAATGTCGTTAATTTGATATACATCCTTAAAATGTAAAAAAGGGAGAATTGTGAAACTCCGAATGTTGAGAGCCACTGCTAGGAATTTTCATTCAAGCATCGGCTCACTAAGCTCGAGTTTCCCAGCTCTCGCCTTCACGAGCTTGCTTACGTGATCTCTACGTTGACAAGCGCGCACGCGCCATGGCTCACGTTCGGTGTACGTGACAAACGACGCGGCACGTGCTTGGAAATTCTCCACGAGTTAGGCGTCCCGTCGGAATCTCAACTTGTACAGTGGTTCTCCTCTCAACAATTGTTTTAATCCAAACAACTTGTAGACCATATACTCTAGATATTTTTATGTGAATGCATGCACATAAGGGTATCTATTTTCAAATCCTTTTTTTTTTTAAACTAATATTGGCCCACTGTACAGGTGGAAATTCTTTATACTAGTATTACAATTATATTATTATTTTATTGTATTATATCTCTTAAACGATTGCAATATATTATATGTATATTTTGTGTAATATTACGGTATTATTATTGATATAATGTTTCATAATAATGGTATTTACATTTACATAAATTATCCATAATAATATCATATAATAAGGAATTTATATGGGTAATATATTATTTTAACTCAAATGATTATTAACTTTGCAAACATAAATTCAACTAATAAATAAAACTAGTTAATTAAATTTTAAGACAGTTAAACGATATGTAACGCAGAGAGAGAGAAGATAGTATGGCTGGCTGGCAGCAAGAGCAAACTAGCAATGATGCCATTGGTGCGTTCCGACGGAGTGGGGCCAACTCGCGAACCTCTCGTGGAGAAGGAGGTCGAGACGAGCTCTGGCGCGCGCCCACGGCTCTCGTGCATAAAGGCGCGCGTTCTGACCAGAATCGTCACTCGGCCCTCAACCGGCACTCCAGGATCTTCACCCGCTCAACCACCACAGCCGCTCTCTAACCCTCTCTCTCTCTCTCTCTCTGCTTAGGGAGTTGAGATTGAATAAAGTGAAAATTCTGGAATTGGACGCTTCGATTACTTGCTATCTGTGACTGTGTCTTCAGCTCTCCCAGAGCAAACTGGTTATTCTTCCAGTCCTTTTCAGGACTAACTTAACAAACATGTAAGCTGCTCTTTTCAGAGCAATATTTTTGAACTGTATAATTGTTTTAAACGGCAACCCGATCAAGTACTTTGGTACTAGATCAAACAAAAGTCCTTCTGTTGATCTTAGTCCGTGATGCCCTTCGGGTGCCATCCTGGCTCTTTTCTTCAGCGGTTCTTTTAAATTTGAACGGCAACCCGATCAAGTACTTTGGTACTTGATCAAACAAAAGTTCTTCTGTTGATCTTAGTCCGTGATGCCCTTCGGGTGCCATCCTGGCTCATTTCTTCAGTAGTTCTTTTAAATTTGAACGGAAACCTGATCAAGTACTTTGGAACTTGATCAAGCAAAAGTCCTTCTGTTGATCTTAGTCCGTGATGCCCTTCGGGTGCCATCCTGGCTCATTTCTTCAGTAGCTCTTTTAAATTTGAACGGCAACCCGATCAAGTACATTGGTACTTGGTCCAAGTCCATCGTGGTAGCCGGTAAATTCTGGAAAAAAACGACCGCCCCACGTATGGGACTGAACCCTCGCCAAAAACGGGCCCGGGCCATCCGGAGACAACGAGAGAAGGACCATCAAGACTGTCGGGAGCGTGGCTACTCCACCGCCCCGAGGTACAACGACTCGCCGCCAAGGACTCCATCTAAGAAACCGTGTCCGATTATTGACGCCCGAACACCGGTCACGAGTAGGCCTCCGCCTACCCCACCGAAAGGCTGCAAACCGTACTCACTAAGGACTAGAAGGTCGGTGCACCCTCTGTTCCCGAAGCCGAAGCGTTGCCTAATCTACCCTTCGGAGAAACTGGCTTATCCTGGCGACATCGAAGGTCGCCCAGACATAATTAAGGATCGGGAGAATCAGGAGTTCGTAATCAAGAAGTTCCTGAGGGAAATGCTGACTCCTTCCACCTCTCCAAGGGTAGAGAAATGTTTGGTCTAAACACTTGGGAGTTGTTTAAAAATCCTCAGGAAAACGAACGTATATGCAGCCTCCTTGTAGTCCACGACATCCCTCAAAGCGGATGGACGAGTTAGATGCCTGGCTCCTACAGACCCAAGGGTACATATACCTAGAATTGGGTAAAACCAATTCTCCGACTCATCAGAAGAGACGGACCTAAGACACCGTCCACTATTTTGAACATTTAAAATACCGGCCCCTTTCGGGGCCAACAAACATTTGAACGAAGGATTTATTTCTTGTCTACTAAGCCGAGGAACATGTCAAATTATAAAGAGCAAAATTCATTTTGGTGGCTCGATTGCATCTTGATCCATTGGCAAGATACAGATTTTGGTTGTGGGTCTCTTGATAACTGAGTCAGCCACACGAACAGAAACAAGTCGTGTTATATTATCCTTTGCCGGGTGAAGCTGCATGACTCTGCCAAGCACCATTTCATGGGAGGTAGGTTGTCCTCCTTGACAACTACCATGGTACCTGGAGTTATGGGATTCGCTTTTGCATGAGACCACTTGTTTTGTTGCTGCAATTCATTTAAGTATTCAAGTTGCCAGCGTTTCCAAAGGTGCTGCAGCATCTGTTGAAGATGCTCATATCTTGAGAGATGATTACGTGGGACATCAATCAGATCTGGTTAAAAGGAAATGTCCAGGGGTTAGGGGGGTGAGGTCATTTGAATCATTGGAGAGTGGAGAAAGTGGGCGTGAATTTAAGCAGGATTCAACTTGTGTTAGAACCGTGTACATTTCTTCGTACGTTAACCTAGTTTCCCCGATAACCCGTGATAGATGTTTTTTAATGGATTTTACCGCCCCCTCCCATAACCCTCTAAAGTGGGGTGCACGAGGTGGAATCATGTGCCCCTGAATATGTCCTTGAGATAAAAAATTATCTACAGTCTCTTGGAATTTATTGTCATTTAAAAGCGCAGTTAATTCATTTAAATTGTTGTGAGCCCCTACACAGTTAGTTCCATTGTCGCAATGGATATGTTGACACTTGCCACGTCGGGATTTAAAACGACGTAAACAGTTGAGAAACGCATCGGTGCTTAAATCATGAGCAAGTTCATTATGAACTGCCTTGGTCGCAAAACATACAAAAATGCAAATGTATCCCTTATAATTAACGCGACCTCGCACTCGTTCGCCTAACTTATACGGTCCAGCATAATCCACTTCGCAGACACAAAAAGGGCGGTTCGGGGTAACTCGCGCAGAAGGCAGGTTACCCATCACGTACTCTGTCCTTGCAGGTTGAGCTCGGAAACATTTGAAGCATTTTCTAAGAACCCCCCTAAAGGGTTTCTGCATGACAGGGGCCAATATCGAGTTCTCAAAGACGCAATGACGGCCTGGCACCCTGCATGCATTAATTTTTTATGTTCTTCAGATATCAGAAGAGTAGTCGGCGGATTGTTCGGCGCAAGAATTTTCGGGTGCTTCTGATCAAATGGGATCGGTGCGTTGATAGTCGACCGCCCACCCTGAGGAGACTATTTTGATCCAGAAAAGGGTTCAATGAACATAATTTACCTTTATATGGAATTTGATTAGATTTTTTAATTTCTTTTATTTCAGAGGAAAAATCTTTGATTTGTGCAAGTTTTAGGAGGCAAGTTAAAGCTCCCGATATTTATGTAGCCTCAAGGTTACCTAATTTCCGATTGTTTTTATCAGACCTTGCATATTTACAGAATCGGAAACAATACGCTGTGACTTTAATCGTACGGTTTAGTGTTGAATAACGTCCGAGCAAATCAAAATCATGCACGGTTGTTACAATCAGAACTCGTTTACATTTTCGTTCTTCAGAAAATGCCTTAATAATTTCTTCACTCTCTTGTCGCGTAACAGGCCAATTCTTTTGTGCTTGAAAGAGCCACGGTGGCCCATTCCACCAAATTTCACAGGTATGCGAGTCCTCAGGGTTGATACCGCGTGAGATAAGATCCGCTGGATTTTCCTTTGTCAATACATGATTCCAATTATTGTTGGTCAGCCCTTTGATCTCACTCACACGATTTGCCACATAGGTCTTCCATCGACTGGAAGTGGATTGAATCCACCAAGGGTCACCATCAAGTCTGTCCAGAAATATTTGTCATCAAAGTTTAATGATAACGCTGTCGAACACGTTTCCGACAGTTGAGTGAGCAAAACGGCAGCCTGAAGTTCAAGGTGGGGTACCGAAATTGTTTTTAAAGGGGCCACTCGCGATTTCGCGTACAAAAGACGAACAACTACCTGTCCAGCTGACGTGGATGTCCGTAGATACACGGATGCATTGTATGCCAACTCTGAGGCATCGCAAAATCCGTGGAGTTGAACTGCGATGAATTTATCGCAACACACAAATCGAGGAACAGAAATTTCATTGAGAGATTTAAGTTGCGCACTGAAGTCCAGCCACATTGTATGTATGTCCTCTGGTAATATCTCGTCCCATCCAAGTTGTAACTGCCATAATTTTTGCATGATTATCTTCACTCGTATAATCGCCGGTCCAACCAAACCAAGAGGATAGAATATTTGTGCGATTTTCGATAAAATTGTCCGTTTAGTTGCCCTTTTAGAAGAAGATTCCTTAACTGAGTATTTTAATTTATCCTTGCGGGGGTCCCAAATGAGCCCTAACGTCTTCGGGTCCTTATCCATCTGGATTAATTTTTTTGTACTCGATTCGTTGTCCTTTGCAAATACTTGTAAATTATTTGAGGCCCATTTTCTCAGCTCGAGTCCAGCTGACGAGAGCAGTTCGATGATTTCGCGTTTTAAACATTTAACTTCCTGTAGAGTGCTCCCTCCTGCTAGCGTTTGAATATTACCCTTTGTTATCTTCGCCGATCTGTCGCAAAGCCCGAGTCGCCAGATATGGTGCTGATGCGGTGCCGTATGTGACAATCGTTAATTTAAAATCTTGTACGGGTGATGCATTTGTGTTATGTCTGCCGATAACACTATTGAATGTTGGCAAAAAAGTACCGTAATCGAGAAAAGGTCATTCTGAACCACGTAACCGATTCTTTGTACTTCGTTAAGCGACAGTCCTGATGTCGTATTTGCTGAGCCGTCAAAGACCACACGTAGTTTTGTTGTTGTGCTGCTTTCCTTTGTGACGGCGTGGTGCAGCAAATAATTGACTAATTTATCAGTCTCTACTCGATCTTGAGTAATCCTTATTCAATTTCCGTTCCATAGAAAGGAAACGTTTGTAAGCCATATTAAAGGACTCGCCGAGTTCAGTGACCTCTTCTTTGAGGGGCATGGCTACAATGAATCGTCCCTGTGAGTCACGTTCTGTTGTTGCAATGAAGTTTTGCTCACTAATGTTACCTGGGTCCAGTTGAGGGTACCTTCCCTTGATTACATAATCCTCTATTTCCCATAAACGCTGGATCTCATTATGAAGTTGTTGATTAGTAATCAAGTTGCACAGCGCTCTAGATTTTTGTGAAGAGGAAGGCAATTTCATCTCACCACCTAAAATCCATCCCAGCTTAGTTTTTTGAAGGATGGGCTGATCAGCCCGCAACTGGATCTATCCGACGCGCTACAGATTCCAAAACAAGCCTCCGCCTATTAGCAAATCTACCGAACGAGTATTTGTGAATTTCGGATCAGGTAGAATTACTCCGTCCGGTATTTCGAAATTACTGCGTCGAAGGGGAACGTTCGGCATCTCGTCTGTAATATCCGGTGTAATCAGACATGGTATTTTACTCGAATACCCAGTGCATCGTGAGTTCAGAATAATTCGATCCTGATAGTCAGGTTCTTGAGCTGATTTGAACACTCCAGACACAATCACTTTAGATTTCGCGAATGGAAGCCTCAATCGATTGTAAAAGTCCTGAGTCATCAAATTAACCTAACTGCAGGAATCCAGAAGAGCGCGGCACTCGTGTCGATTACCGTACCGATCTTTCACGTACCCGATCGCGGTCCCGAGTAAGAAACGTTTGTCGCTCTCACGTGCAGCATGAACAACGAGAGTTGTCCTGCTGGATTGTCCATTAGATTCTGTATATATTTTAGATCCTTCTTCAACTCTTTCAGTGTCCGATTCGAGCGTTCACAGGACAAAGGGGCAGATCAGTAACATCTCTTCTGAATCAACACCTGATCGTCTATCAGGGATTGGTACCAACTCGAGACCCTCCGTCAGTATAGCCATAGAGGGGACTGAAATCCATTCATTGGTAGACGCATATTCATCTAGAACTTATTTGAGGTCAGCGAATTTGCAGATACTCGGTTTCGGTGGTTATAAGATTGATTACACGAAGACAGGCGGTGTTATGATGGCCAATGGCACTATTGAGTCTGTCATTAATGAAGCATGTCTGCCGGCCACCTTTTCAGGAACTACTCATCCAATCAACTTCGAGATCATACCAATCATAAAATTTGCGTTTAGTCCGAACCAATCATAAAATTTGCGTTTAGTCCCGCAGACGAGAATGAGATCGACACTTGTAAAGGCATTGCATTGCTAGATGAAGCGGAGTAAATTAACTCAGACCCATTTTTGAATTGTATAATCAAACCGAAACCCGATAAGTTATCGCCGCGAACTTTGTTGAGCACGTGATCGACACGCACGGGAATCTTCCCATCCGCCAGAGGAATCATCACATGTCACCTAAAGTGTGTAACGCATCAATCGCAGAAGCGTAAATATTAATTGGTTAGGATTTGATTGAGCCTT
Source organism: Andricus kollari (assembly GCA_932074435.1). Lineage (NCBI taxonomy): Eukaryota > Metazoa > Arthropoda > Insecta > Hymenoptera > Cynipidae > Andricus > Andricus kollari. The sequence goes on from CAKNWW010000113.1 coordinate 8,772, forward strand.
CAAGTAGTGAATCGGGCAGCCCGGTGGTGATGGCCTGTAAGCCTGACGTTAATTACCATCTGTGTATTGATTTTCGATGGGTTAATAAGGTGTCGAAGAAAGATGCGTATCCAATTTCGTTTATGGCGGAAATCTTGGACCGCTTAAATTCCGCTCGTTACATCTCAACCCTAGATCTGAACAAAGCTTACCACCAGATCCCTCTGAGTGAATATAGTAATTAAATCACGGCTTTTACTATCCCAGGAAAAGGGTTGTACCAATTTAAACGTATGCCACTTGGTCTCACTGGGGCCCCAGCAACCTTTCAACGGTTGGTGGACAAGGTCATCACACCGGAAATGAGACCACTTGCACTGGTTGGAGCGGACCATTAGCCGCTTAAATGAAGCCGGGCTGACGCTCAGCCCAGACAAGTGTAAATTCTGTCAAACGGAAGTAAAGTTTCTGGTATTTAAGGTGAAAAAAGATGGGTTGCTAGTTGACGACGATAGAGTCCGGCACACACTTAAATATCCTCGACCTAGAAATATCATCTAGCCAAGAAAAATTACAATTTCCCTTGGGGCGACGAGCAGGAAGAGGCATTCCGGACTCTAAAAACAGCCTTGGTGTCATCGCCTATATTAACGTACCCCGACTTCAATTTACCATTCTGCGTTCAAACGTCGAGTGATGTCCAAAGCGGAACAGAACTACTCGACTACCGAGAAAGAGTGTCTGGCCGTAGTATGGACGATCAGAAAGTTTCGGTACTATCCCGAAGGGTACCACTTTTCAGTGGTGACTGACCACAGTAGCCTCCGATGGAAATACAACCTCAAAAACCCGACAGGCAGATTGGCGCGCTAAGCGTTGGATCTCCTAGAATATAGTTTCGAGATTTTTCATCGGAAGGGATCGATGCAACTAATGCCGGATGCACTTTCGCGCATGTTTGAGGATGGAGAAATCGACCATATTGCGGCCATGATGCCTGTCGAGAATAAGTGGTATGCCAGGAGGCGAGAGGATCTGTTGAAGTCACCCGGGAAGTACCATGGTTGGATAGTGGTCAGCATAGAGCTTCTTAAGTATCATAACAATCCGTTTTTAGAGGACAGCATGAACGGCTATGATGCTTGGAAACTGGTGGTTCCTAAGAACCTCCAGTCAGACCTGGTGCATGAAGCGCATGGCACGCCTGAAGCCGGCCATTTAGGTAGGGAGAAAACCTACCATCGTGCCGCCATTCGTTATTATTGGCCTGGCATGTTTAAAAACATCACGTCTTTCGCTAGAAATTGCGAGACATGCCAGCTCAACAAACCTGAGCAAGCCCAATCGTGTGGGCTTATGACCCAGGGAATATTCCAAGGCCACGGACAGTCGTGGCAACCGATGTCATGGGTCCTTTCCCTCGGAGTAAACAGGGATATAAATACCTACTAGTATTCCAGGACTTATTCTCGAAATGGATCGAGTTGGCACCCTTGAAAAAGGACAATGCGGAAAGCATTAATAAAGCTTTCCTTGAAATAATTGTGACTAGGTGGGGAACACCTAGGGTGCTCCACTCAGACAGAGGCACCGAATCTAATAATAACGCGGTGAACGACCTTGATGCGGAATTCGGTATCTACCGCTTGTTCACACCCCTTTATCATCCTCAGGCTAATCCTGTGGAGAGAACCAATAGATTTCTCAAAACTATGATCGGATCATTCATTGACCAAGATCATAGAAATTGGGACCTCCATCTCAATGAGTTCCGATTTGCCTACAACACTTGGGGTCGAGAGCTCCGTTCGCGAAACACTATTCGGAAGATCAAGCCTTCCTGAAACAAGCTAAATATTATAATTAGCATTACCGAGACCACCAATTCAAGGTCGGTGATAAGGTCAAAAAGCCTAATCAAGTGCTATCGAAGAAGGGAACTCATGTGGCGGCTAAACTAGCCCCAAAGTTTAGTGGCCCTTTCATTGTGGTAGAGGTAATCTCACCCAATATTTATAAACTGGCGTGGTTAATCGCGTTAGACTCCGTACTTGCTCGTATTCGAAATAGGGGCTACGCTGTAAAAACCGGCAGAGAGGCGACTGCAACTTATAATCCGCTAAGGGAAACAACAAATCAAGGATGGGTTAGATCAGTTCTTATTTGGCGCCCTTCTTGTATTTGTTCCAGCCGTCACCCACGATGAATTGACGGTCCGGCTCAGAAGATCCAGAGCGGTGGGACACGACGCCGTCTCCACCCCAACGACACCAACTCGACAGCTAGGGCAAGCGTTACCGGCGGAGGGAGAACAGGCAGGAGCCGTGGGAGATGCAACTGTTTCACGTCCCGAGACATAGGTAGCGGTGGAGGTGCACCTGGCCCTTGTATAGAAGGCAGGACAGGTCGGAGTGGGGGAAGTTTTGGTCCTCACGCATCGCGGCTGACGGGGTCAACAGGCCCCCTTTTTGTCCGACGCCATGTGGGACTACCCGCTACCCGCGGCATCCCACAACTATGTGGGCAAGGTCCAGGAGACCATCAACAGTGGGGCGTCGGGATTGGTGAGGGCTCGTACGCCGGATCCGCGCCAGCCTGTGAGGAACCAACCCGTACTGGATGCGGCGCGGGTTGCTCAGCAACCCTTTCCGCTAAGGGTAGGGGGCACCTCAATGGATGAGCGGATCCAGGAGCGAATCCGCAGCGACCCGGCGTTCCGAAGAAGGAGGCGCCGACCTGTGATGTGGGGGGAGACGAAGGAAAATAAGGGGCGTTGTGGAAAATGTGGGAGTACGGACCATAAATGGCACCAGTGCCCCCGCTGGAAAGAACCTACAAATAAATACTCCATTAATCAGTAATCCTCTGCATTATTCATTTGTATGATTAAAAATTAAGCTAGCTGTTAGTTATTATCATCGGGTAACTTAAATATGTAAAATTATAAGAGAAAGAATGAAGTAATTAAGTAAGACTAAACTAGAAGGTGAAATACCGCACCGGGCCGGCAGTAGATCGGACCCACCCAATTAAAGTGATCCCTCAGAACATTATTTTTTTCATTTTCTTATTTACTGTCAATACTTCACCTTGTTTTTCCGTATCTTTTTCCTACTTGGATACACCTGTGTATGCTGGTGTATGGAACCCGAGGTCTGGCAATTAGCCAATTTCAAGCACTTTTTTTGTTTCTACAAATTAAACAAGACGAAGGGATGAGGGCACCTGACTGGTATTCGCCCCAGTGAGCCGAATCTTGTGAAGGGGGGTTGTGACGGGGTAACTCGTACCCCGCACAAATACATCTTAAACTATAGAATTTAAGTTAAAAATTATTCACTCGGGATTTGAGTTTGGAATCACGGATCAAATCCACGGGCTGTTCGCAAACAGTACTATACTAGCCGTGAAATAAGAGTTCTACGGCTAGTATTCAAAAAAATTCTAGTCTTTGTTGTGATTTCATTTATGATATAAAATTTTAAAGATTGCTAACGTCAATAACAACTTAAACTCTAGATGAGATATTAGCCTAGAATATGAGAGTTCGACTGCTATATCACATTAAAATGTCATGATTAATTTTCTATGATTATTAGTAATTTTTATAAGCTCACCTTGACTTTTAAATTAAATTAAACCAGTTAAAAATAGGAATAATTCATCACCAGTCAAAAACTAGGAACTTTAGATCATCCGACCGGAACCACAAATTGGCAGACCACGGGGTTCCAAGTATATGTGACGTGCGCCAAAGAAAGGGCGCTTACTCTAAAAAAATCGAAATCGAGGTTTTTACACCTTTCTATAGTTTTTGAGCTGTTTATTTTTAAGAAACCATCGACAACAGTTTCCGAGCGTTATTATTGCTAATACTTGAGCTGTTAGACACCCGATAAATCGGGCTTTCGCTCGAGAGCTCGAGATCCCGTGAAACACCTCTTACTACTCACGCACGTCACGTATGATTCTCCGTATTTATTCAAATTTCTCTTGTATTTCTTTCTGTTATTTCATAAGCAACTCGGGTGGAAGGGTGTATCAACTACCCCGCCCCCCTTCTTATACACAACAATAACAACAACTGTTAGATCCTATGAGGTTGGCTGCATTGGATGTCTGCTATCACCAGGGACTACGAATAGAAGATTTTCCTGACGCATGCGTAGTGGACGGGAATCCCGCACGTTCAAGATCGCTCGGAAAAACAGGAGCAAGTGGCTGACCCAAGTCAGCCACACCCCTGGACCATCGACTTGTGGCAGACGACCTCAAGTCATTATTGTTGACTCGCGCTCGGGATTTTGATGTTTGAATTTTCATGTATTTTCTGGGTCAGCATGGACCCTCGCTAGAGCGGAATAACTTAATACTCTAATAATTATAACCTACAAAAATGTAAAGTGGTCACTTGGACCACTGTATACAGGGTGTCCCAGACTCAAGTGCCCGGACTTATATAGCTATATTACGATTAAAAAAATAAACTGAAAATTCCTTTTCCAAAAATTAGTTGGCATTAGTTAGCATGGTATAAACAGGCGTGCGTACATGAGCGTGAGTCCAGCGCAGTGTTGTTTTCGAAATACTTTTTAAACGTTGCAATTTTATAAAGCTTTGTTAAAAAAACAAGATATCTTCGGAAATTTTTCTAATTTTGTGATTTGTTAACAAAAATATGTATTTTATAATTTTATTTGATGTATGCTTAAAATTTAAATGATTGAGCCCTTTTGGTATTGGCGGAATAACGGCAACGAATAATTGTGTTTATTTAATGAAATTAAGTTTTATTCTCTCACGAGGTTTGATTATTCAGGAATTTTGTATGCAAAATTATTAAAAAATTGTTGTTTTATTTTAATTTACAGTTTCGCAGTCCAAACAGTGGAGCTTCAAATAATTCGGTAGTTGATGGTTGTTTCGGCCAAACTGTCAATGAGATGTCTTTTGGTGCACGACCTAGTGTAAGTATATTTTTATATTTTTTTGAATTTTTAACTTCCTTTGAATGTCTAGATGTCTTCATAAATTATTTGTCATTCATAAAAAAATTATAAGAGCTGTGAAATGTAAGACCTCAAAAATTTCTTAAAAATACTTTGTAATATTATTTAATCATTTAAAATCCTTAGAAAATCTCTGAAATTCCTTGAATTATTTTTAAGTTATTTATAATACGTTTTTAGGTACTACGAAATCTGTTGAAGTTTTCTTAAATACTTTTAGAATCCTAAAATCTTTTTCAACTCTATGCACTTGCTGAAAAATACTTGAAATTGCTTGAAACCATTTTAAATCTCTTGAAATGTCATAAGATTGTTTCTGATTTTTTTAATTCGTCTAAAATCCCTTGAAATTCTTAATTCGGTTATAATTTTATTGAAATTTCCGTCATGACCAAAGATATTTTTTAAGTATATTTTTATGTTTCATCAAGCTTTTAAGTATTTCATCCCTTATTTATAAAAAAAGTAGTTTATTAAATCAATTTGTTTTTTAACTTTTACTTCGAATAATTAGATTTGTATGAAAATGCGTATAGGGAGGTTTTTTGGATTTCTGATCACGAATCTGCCATCAGATTTTCTAAATTCAAGATGACGGATCCAATATGGTTGCGAAAAATATGAAATATTGTTTATTTCTTATAAAATTTTGTATGCACGGGTTTTGTGGGTCTCTGATCACGAATGTGCCATAAGATTTTCCAATTTTAAGATGGTGGATCCGATATGGTGGCAAAACAGATTAAATTTCCGAAAAATTATAAACATTTATAATGTTTTAGTTATATGTGTGATTCAATGCTTGTTTTACGTTAGTAATAAGTAAAATTATGTTATTCGTTTCTGAATTATTTATAACACAAGTACGTTTCTCAGTTATCAAATCTATTTTACATCTCTTTTCTACGTTCACCTCAACGTGGGGACAGCCGGGCAATGACAGGGATCACTTTGTAAGTATAGCCTAAAATAGCTTTTGGTGGATTAAAACCTGTATCTAAAAAGAAAATCTTATTCTTTTCCTGACTCTGTGTAATTGCCCGGCGGGGGTTACTCAGAGTGGGACGGGGATACCTTGGCTCACCTGCTCAAGGCACATTTCCCAGGTTTTTTAAGGTTTGGAGAAGTGGGGACGGCACCTCAGAGACCTGAAGTCCTTTAGCCCTTACAAGTCTCCTGGTCCAGATGGCATATATCCAGTCCTCTTACATAGGGCTGGAGAGACCATCATAGGGCCGTTAGTGATACTTTCAAGGGCTAGTCTGACGTTGGGACATGTTTCGGTGGCATGGACGGGTACGAGAGTAGTCTTTATTCCGAAAGTAGGTAGGGTCGGTTATACCTTACCCAAGGATTTCCGTCCCATTAGCCTGACATCTTTCCTACTAAAAATAGTGGAAAGACTTAAGGATAGATGTATCCGCGATAAGGTATTTTCAAGGAGGCCACTTCACAAAGAGCAACACGCCCATACGGCTGGTCACTCGACGGAGACGACCCTAAGCAGAGCAGTAAACCCAATTGAAGGACAACTGAAGATGAAAGGCCTCGCGATTGGAGACTTTATGGTCATCGAAGGAGCCTTCAACAAAACATCTGGAGAGGTGATCAGGGCGGCCACAATCACACATGATGTGCCTACTGCAGTCGTGGAATGGACGTGCCACATGTTGGCTAATAGGAATCTAACTACGACTAAGGGTGATACCACTTTATGTAGAGCCGTTGACTCGGGATGTCCGCAGGGAGGAGTTTTATCGCCCTTGCTGTGGCGCCTAATAGTGGATGAACTGCTTCATCTACTCTCGAGTCAGGGTCACCACACCATAGGCTATGCGGGCGATATACTGCTTATCGCGCGCGGCCAGCATCTGGATGCGCTCTTCGGAGTAGTGCAGTAAGCACTGATGATAGTGGATTCATGGTGTAAGAAAACTGGACTATCGTTCAATCCGTGTAAGACAGACGCGGTTGTTTTCACCAGAAGGTATAAGTGGGGAACCACGAGTACACTGAAATTTTGAGGACAGCAACTGGAAATCAAAGAACGAGCTAAATATCTAGGAGTAATTCTGGATAAGAAGCTGTTAAGGAACGAGAACCTGGAAAACAAGTGCAAAAATCTAGTAGCGACCCAGGCTAACCTGTGCGGCGGTGGTCTGGTGGTCTCTTCGACAAGAAGTATCGAATTAGCCTATCCACGAAGGAGGAATAGGTTAACGGCGACGCGCAACAGTCTCCAGGAACGAGGAGAATGCAGGAGTCGGCTTATATCGTAGAAGGAATGGAATGAGCTTCACAATCGAGATGGGGTCCTACGCCACAGTTCTACAATCTGAGATTATGGCCATACTCCAGTGCACCTATAAGGCAAAGGAGTATTACAACAAAAGAAACATCCGTATCTGCTCAGGCAGCAGGGCTGCTATATTCTCCTTGAATGAAACAACGACTACGTCGCTATTAGTATGGGAATGTTTTGAGGCACTAAATATGTTAGCGACGGAAAACCGAGTTACTCTGCTGTGGGTCCCTGGGCACAGCGGTATCAAGGGCAATGAGATATCGGATAGGCTAGTCAAGCTAGCAGCTGGAAAAAGTTTTACTGGAACCGAGCCAGTTGTAGGTATTTCCAGCAGGTCAGTCA
>CAKNWW010000114.1:0-13098 GCA_932074435.1 Andricus kollari
GATGGCAGAAGCACCGAAAATTGACCTCATTTTTGCAGAAGACAACTAAAGAATTCTGAGTTATGCGTTCGTATATATATTTTTAGAGTAAGGCCACGTTCATAGTAGTCATTCATGAGTGCGAGAGAGGCTCTAATCAACTGGTGTCTCACTCGCGAAACCCGTTTTTCGCTTATGGGGTTTTTTTGGGACCCTATACAACATACTTGTGAGGGGGATATTTGAAAAGTAATATTCCATTCGTATTCTGTGGCTAATTGTGAAGAGAAATGTTGAGTTTCAACTCGATTCAGCTAATATTGAAGATTCTGAATAAAATTTATAAAAACTTTATTTTTCTTATGGAAAATACGTGTTAAACTTCATGGGGGTGGCGCCACCCCTGATAAGAATTTTTTTTTAACAAAAAAATGGATTTATTTTTGTGTTGCTACGCGATGGTGTGAAATTATTGAGTCTATTGGCGCAGCAAGAAGGTCATATTGTGAAATTGTAAACGTGATGTAGCCCGTCTTCGATTTAAAAACATTGCTTTCTGAATGTTTAAACAAAGTTAACAGGAAAAAGAATTTTGTGCAATGTTAAAGCGATAAAAAGTCAATGAGCTTCAAATTATATTAAAAATAAATATAAATAATACATAAATATAAATAATACATAAATATAAATACAAATTCAGGGTCTTCAAGTGCTTCTTTTCAACAGAGTTCTGTTTTAGATTTTTCAAATTTTTTCGGTTGAACATTTTTATAATTTTTTATAGAAAATTACAATTACATCACAACATTTAAAAAAATAAGTTGCTGTGAATAAGGATAAACTTGATTGTTCAAATAAGTACATATTTATTTGATATTTATTGTTACAGAAAAGAAATTTTACAACTTTGATGTGCGAAACGTCTTCTATTAAACATTAGTAAAAAATTACTCATTCGATTAATGAAGATATTTCCTAATTTAATAGTGAAAAACAATTAATTGCTTGGTAAAAATACATAAACTTATTTAGTACTGTATATAAATAATAATTTAGAAAAAGTTATAAACATGGAAAAAGTGAAAAATAGACAAGTTTAACAAAACGACGCGATTGCGTAGCATTTTTATCTTTATTGAAATAATAAGAAGGTCATATTTAGAAATTTTTAATGTAAACTAGAGTGTTGTCATCACCAAATTATCGCCTTCTGATTGTTTGCTCAAAGTTCAGAAGCAATGAGAATTTTTCATATACAAAGGATCAATGCGCTATCAATTAAATATCCGTATTCGGGTGTTCAACATTTTTTTCTTCGAATTTTCATGAATATTGCCGGGAAATTTGGTCGAATCCACAAAAAAATAAATCCATATGTTTTGTTTGGAAATCGAATACACTCTGGTGAATAATTAATTCAAGTCAACAAAATTGACTCTTTAATTAATTTATTATTATTGTTTATTTTATTATATTTTAATTCCTATGGGAAATACGTGTTGAATATCACGGGGCTTGCGGTCACCTCTAAATATCATTTTTTAAATCATTTTTTTGGAACACCTTACAGTATAGTTGTGGGAGAATATTTCACTCGAAAAAAAACTGTGAATGATTATAAATCAACAATTTATCAATTTTCCAATGAGAGTAAGGTGAATAATCGATTAAAATTTAAAGAATTGAATGTTTAAACAACTCATTATTATTTTTAATAATATTCAATTCGAATAAATCTCGAAAGATGCTGTTTTTTCTGAAATACTCAATTATTTGTCTACTTTTCACTTGGAGTGACTTATTAGTTAACTCAATTTAGCACAAATAATAATTTTGACAAATTAATATTATTTATAAATATCTTCTGCATTAAAATGCAAGAAAATGGCCTTTTTTCTAAAATCTTCAGTTTTTCTTTGGCTTTTTAGTCCCAATGCTTCAAAAAATTAATTTAAACAAAGAAGCTATGTCACGCAAGAGACAAAAACAAAGAATGGAATAAGTGAGAAGGGATTTAAAGTCAGATATCAATTTTACAAATATCTGTTTCATTTCATAAGATTATGTTAATAAAGAAGAAGATAGTTATAAACAATAATGATTTGCATAAATAATTATTATTGCTAAAGTGAATTAATTATTAACAGAATACATATAATATAATAATTATAAACAGAATAATGGGGGTGATACTAAAAAATAATATTGTAGTCGTATTCAATGGCTAGTTGTGAAGAGAAATGTTAAGTTACAACTCGATTCCCCTAGTATAGACGATTGTGAATAAAATTGACAAAGCTGTTTTTTTCTCTTATAGGAAATACGTGTTAAATTTCATGGGAATTGCATCACCTATAAATATAACTGTTTTTTAAATATTCGAATTGGGAAATTTGTTCGATTATGTACAGATACAGTTTTCTTTAGAAAAACATCAATAAATATAAATTGTTATAAATAATTTCAAGGGAGTTTATGAAATTGTGGCTTCTATCGAAGCGGGGATTAATAAAAAATATGTTGTTTACAAGGCTGTGAATAAATAATGGTTCGCCGTACGAGCATCGTGTAACATTCTTATCTTTACTCAAATAATAAAAAGGTCATGTTGTGAAATGGTAAACGTGATGTAGTCTATCTCAAATTTAAAAACATTGCCTTATGACTGTTTGAACAAACTAAGGAAAAATGAGAATTTGTTACAATCTTAAAATACTAATGGATCAATATGGATTATAAATTAATTATGCGTGTTTGGGGTCCACATGCACTGTTAAACAGTCTTCTGTTTTCGGCTTGCAAATTTGTTTGGTTTTATATTTTTCTTATTTTCCATAGAAAATAAAAATTATTTAACAAACTTTTTAAACATGATTTGCCTTGAATAAGAATCTGCTTGAATAAGTATCAACTCAAGTGCCCAAAGAAGGTTATTTCAATTGTATAGCAAAAGATATAAACTAAAGATATAAATTATTAAAGTTATAAGCAAAAATAATTTGTTCAAAAATTTATGTTTGAAAGTTCTAAATTTCCAACATGTCTAAAATATGTCGAATTTTCAAAAATTATAAAAATTGGTAAAATTATTCAAATTTCGAACATTTTAGAAATCATGGACATTTCTAAAATTTTCAAAATTTTAAAAATCATCAAAATTTATAAAATTATTTTCAACAATTTATAAAATTATTTTTAACAATTTATAAAATTATTTTTAACAATTTACAGCATTATTTTTAACAATTTATAAAATTATCTTTAACAATTTATAAAATTATTTTTAACAATTTAGATACTTTAAAATTTTTAAAAAATTGAAGCCATCAGCAATTTTCAATTTTTTAAGAAATTTTGAACATTTGATCAATTTTATAGATTTTGAACATTTTATAAATTTTATAGATTTTGAACATTTTATAAATTTGGATAATTTTATAAATTTTGAACATTTTCGAAATTATGATAATTTCAAAACTTTTTAAAAATTTCAGATATTTTAGAAAGGTTGGTAATTTTATAAATTTTGGAAATTTGAGAAGTTTTTATAATTTCAGAAATTCAGAACATTTTAGAAATTTCGAACACCGCAGAAATTTTGAAAATTTTGAAAATGTACGGAAATTTAGATAATCAAAAAATTTTCAAAATTTTGGGAAAGTTTCAGTACCAAAGTTTTCGCGGTGACACATCATATTATATTTAGGGACACGGCTGACCAAAGAAGGTTACTACCACTTGAGAAAGCACCGCTCGCGAGTATGGTGCTAATGACTTTTTTATTCGATAAATCACACAATTTCATGGTCCAAACGTCAAAAGTCAGTTTCCAAACGCATCCTAACAACATCCAAACGATTGGTAAAAAACTTTGTGAAAAAAATTAAAATTTGTTCCGCAGCGTTAAGTTAGCATTCCAATTTTTAAAACTCAATATGTTTTTGAGTTTTTCCATTCAAACAAAAAAAATTGGCTTCCACACGCCTCCTATCGATTCTTCACGAATCGGCCATAAAATACTAATAAAATGTTACTTTTTAAATATCACCCCAATAAGTCTATTTTATAGGGTCCCAAAAAACCCCATACGTGGAAAAACTAGTTTCGCGAGTTTTTGGCACTAATTATGAGTTTTTTGCGGTTTTTAAATGAAAATTGTTTCTAATATATAGAATACTGCTTTATACTGATAACTAGATGTTCAAATAAATTGTTTAAACAATTTATTATCGGGTTTAGCCATTTTCTCTCAGAATAGAGTTAGAAAATCGAGGTTTCTATTCAAAAAAATTTCACTTTTTGTCCAATTATCAATGAGAGTGAGGTAATACCTAATTAATGAAAAAAAATTGTTAACAAATTTATTATTATTTTAAAAAATATTCTGTCTGAATAATGCTAGAAATTGGGGTTTGTTCTCAAATTTGCAACTTGTTGTCCACTTTTCACTTGGAGTGAGTTAATATTTTTTTTAATTCAACAAAAATAATTGTTTAAACAAATTATTATTGTTTATAGCTATCTTCTCTTAGATAAGTGCCAAGAAGTTACAATTTTTGTGAAATTTTTTACTTTTTGTACAATTTTTAATTAGAGTGAAGTAATAATTAATTCAAGTTAACAAAACTAATTGTTTAAACAATTTATTGTTATTTTTAATAATGTTCTCCAGACAGTTCAATATTTCCAGAATTACATACTTTTTTCATTAAAACTATAATTTTCGATTGTTATTATTTTTTACACTCTCATCATTCATGATTTAAGATTCCAAATTTGTATGTAACGTCATTCGTAGTACTCAGAAATCCGAACAATTCATCCTTATGACTTTTTTCGATATAAAAAATTATCAGAGTAATGGCATTTACAACATTTTAAATATCAATCGATTAAGAAAATTTTAAGCCAAACAACGCACAAAAAATAATGAAAAAAAACAATTCCATTTTGTGGTGAATCCATGCAAGATACGAAAAAAGATTAATCGACAAAAATTGTGCTCCCTGAAAACATCTACAAATTTTTTAATAATCATTTCTTGATAGGACGCACAGTTTTTTTTTCATTCGTAAAAAACAATAATAAAAATAAAATAAATAAGTTTTTGGACAAACGACGCGAGCGACTAGAAAATTAAACACACAAAAATTGTTTAACCAGAAAGGAGCTACAAATTTGTTATCAATAATTTTTTGATAAAATGCGTAGTTTTTGTTTCAATCGTGAAAATAACATTGAAGATAAAGAAATTAAATTTTTGAAAAAACAACACAAGCTGAGGAAAAAAAAAGTAAACAAAAATTGTGCACCTAAAACACATCTACAAATTTGTTATCATTCACTTTTTGATAGAACGCAAGATAGAATAAAACTTTTACGAGAAAGCTTAATTTTTTACCAATACCTTCTCATTGAGATAAGAATATAAAAATTTATTCTCATCATCAAAAGAAAAAAAACACATTTTCAACCGAATTTTTAAGTTTTTAACGAAAAACATGAATTTTTGATTGAATTATTGCATCTTTGACAACAAACAAACTGCTTTTAAACATAGTAGTTTTACTTGAAATGAAAAAAGATTAATCCTCAAATAAAAATGTAATAGTTGAAATTTCAACCAAGAAAGATTCAAATCAAAATAATATAGTTTGAACCATAACCGAAATACAGTCATTATCAATTACCCACTTGCATTTTCATTCATGAAAGATCACATTTTTACCAGAAAGGCGAATTTTCAGGGAAACAGCTCAATTTTTATCTAAGTAGATGAATTTTTAATTAAAATTATTAATAAAAAAAATTCAAACAAAAAAATTCAGAATTTAACCAAATAGTTGGATTTTTCTTTGGTTAAAAATGAAACTATTTCGTTGAAAATTCACCTTTCTGGCTTGAAAATTTAACTATTTTGGTAAAAATGTCATCGGTTATTCAACTGCTTTTTATTTTAATTAAATTCTGTCTTTGTTCAAATAACCACTATTACATTTTTCATTGAGAATTAATCTTTCTTTTGTTGAAAGTAGAAATACTTTGCTGAAAATCAATTTTTTTTAATGAATTGTTAAAAACTTGAATATTTTGTTCAAAATGCGTTTTTTTAGAATTAATGTTTTTAACTGGAAATGTAACTACCCGATTTTTATTTTCAAAATTAACATTCTTATTCAGAAAACAATTTTTGCTAATGAAAAATTCAACTATTTGGTTAAAAATTCACGTATTTTGTTTAAAATTCTTGTTTGGTAGAAAATTAATCTTTCTGGTTCAAAATTCAATTACTTTATTGAATGCTGAAATCTTTTGTTAAAAATTGATTTAATTTTCCTTGAAAATTTGTAATTTAGGTTTAAAATTCATGCCTAATAGTTGATAAACTATTTGGTTGAAAATTCATGTTTTTGGTAAAAGATACATTATTTTAATACAAAATTAATTTCTTTCGTTAAAAACTTAACTGTTTTGTTGAAAATTATATATTTTTTGTTTGAAAATTAATTTTTTTGACTAAAAACGTAGATATTTTGTTCTTGCAAATAATTGATCTTTTTCGTTGAAAATTCACGTATTTTGTTGAAAATCGTATTTTATGGTTAAATTCAAATGTTTTTGATTTTGATTAAAATCTTCCTTGGTTGAAATATCAACTATTTTTTGTTATTGTTGAAAATAATTTTTTTGGTTGAAAGTAGAATTACTTTGTTAAGAATCAATTTTTTGTTGTTGAAGATTCATCACTTCAGACAAAAATCCATGTCTTTAGTTGAAAACTTAAATATTTGGTTAGGAGTGCATTTTATTTTGTTGAGAATGAATTTTTAAATCCGAAAATGTGACTATTTTACTTTTGGTTTTTTTAAAATTGATATTTTTATTTGAAAAATGACCTTATCTAATTGAAAATTCAACTATTTAGTTAAAAATGCACGTTTTTTGTTAAAAAATCTGTTTTAGTAGAAAATTATTATCTTACGATAAAAACGTATATTTATGGTTGGAAATTTAGAGCGATGTAATATTTAATTAATGTTAACAAAGATAATTGTTAAAATAATATACTATTATTGATAATAATATTATATCAGAATAATACTAGGAAATTGCATTTTTTCCACCAAATTTCCATTTTTTGTGCAATTTTAAACTGGTTCAAAAAAAAAAAAAAAAAAACTTGCCCAAAGTTTTAGACAAATACTTCAAAAGTTTGTTTTCCGATGCAGCATCATCTCCGCCAAGGCTTTCTTGATAGGAGAATAAACTAACTTTTAGACACACACATATTTTTTCATTTACAGTCTTGGCGTCGAAATATGAAGAATGTAAACATTCAACAGAATGAATAAATTAAAAAAAATGTTAAATGCACGACAAAAAAAAATGATTAACAAAATAACCAAAATCAATCAAATTCAGTTACATAATGAATGATGAAAAAGGAATGAAGAAAGTACAACATAATTTATTATAGCCTCTTTTTATTATACAATAAACAAAGTTCTTTGAGAAGCAGGTATCAGCAGAAATACAATAGTGTTAGTAAAAAGTGTCTGTACTTAATGAAATATTACATAATAAAATTAATTTGAAGACAGAAGTGTTTGATTTAGAATGTTTCCATTCAAATTGCATATTGGGTTGCAATATGGTTGTATTATTTTATTGGAAGTCTTATTTTTTATGGTCAGATGCATAATGCCCATGGGAACCTGGATAATATTGATGATAAGAAAATTGTCTGGAAGATTGAGTATTCGCCAATAGTCGTGGAGATGGCTGATATTCAGCATCATGACCTTGAATGAAATTATCTTGTTCATTACCTGCTACAGATCCCAGGCCTGAAGGCTGAGTACTAAAAAATGGATACACATGTTGATTCCAAAGATTATGCTCTTCTGGATTGAAATGGTGTGTGTTAAGCCAAGATCGAGATGTCCCCCTTAGATTTGGAGTGCTAATATGTGGGCTATGATCTAGTTGATGCTAAAGGTAAGCTTCATAACCTCCTGGGAGTGAAATTTCACGCACCAGGCCATGATTATGTTCGTATGAATGATATTTATCCATCGCCGTGAAACCTGAAGCATGATCCTCTTCATCCAATGGTTCATATTCAAAACGTCCAGTTGCTTTATAAACAAGTCTCTCTCTGCCATGCTCGTCAGCTTTCAGAATCCATGTGCTCTCGGGGAGTGTCAGTAATGTCAGTGCCTATACAAACTGACTCTAACGGCACTCCAACAGCTTTTTATCTCGATGTTACATCTCGATGATGACCCACCATATAACCCAGAATGAGCTGAACGAAAACATGCATTAATAATCCGAATGGCCGAAAATCGAGGCAAAGGCCTTCTTTGTCTAGATTTTCGGCCATTTGAATTAATAATGCTTGTTTTCGTTCACCTAATCCTGGGTTATATGGTAGGTCATCATCGAAATGTAATTGATTGAGATAAAAAGGTTTTGGAGTGCCTTGCAAGTCAGGTTGTATAGACACTGGTATTACTGATACTCCATTACCCGAGATCCTCGAGAACACATAGATTCTGACAGCTGACGAGCATGGCAGCGAAAGATGAACCATCGAATGAACAGGATCATGCTTCAAGTTTAACTGCGATGAATAAATATCATTCATATCAACGAAATCATTTCACTCCCAGGAGGATATGAAGCTGACCTTCAGCATCAACTACAGCTTAGTCCATATGTTAGTACTCCAATTCTAAGAGGGGCATCTGCATCTGGGTTTAACCCACACTATTGCAATCAAGCACAGCATAACCTTTGAAATCAACAAGAGCATTCATTTATTAATACTCAGCTTCCAGGGCAGAGATCTGTAGCAGGGAATGAACAATACCATTTCTTTCAAGGACATGATGGCCAATATCAGGCAACTCCGAGACTACCACCGAAATGTTAATTTTGTGGACTATTTGCTTGTCATCAATATTTTCAGAGTCCCCCTGGGCATTATGGATCAGGCCATCAACAATAATACTTTCTATACAATAAGACAACCATATTGAACCCCAATATACAATTTTAATGGAAACATTCTAAATCAAATACTTTTGCCGAAAATCTAGATAAAGGCCTTCTTTGTCAAGATTGTCAGCCATTTAAATTAATCATGCATGTTTTCGTTCAGCTGATCTTGGGTTATGTGGTGGGTCATCATGCCTTTTAAGTCGGATTTTATAGACACTGGTCCACCGAACATTGTTTCCAATGGATTCAATTGATGGGAACATGGGCCTTCTTTGGTTCGTTTAGGTCCTGTCGACACACCATCTATGAATTGTCCATTGGCCTCATTATAAAGTCAAAACTGTCTAAGCTCGTCCTCTAACATTCTCAGTCCCGGTTTCATTGTTGGCTTTCCACCAAATGATCTTCTCTACTGGGTCAATAACTGATGATATTTCTATGAAAAGACAAATAAAATTCATGAATTAAAAGTTTTAAAGATATAATAGACGAAGGATAGACATTTGCCACGTACTGAATAATGATAATGATTATTATTATACTTACCAATATAAATGAAGACAATCAACATGCTGGTAGAAGCACAAAAAATGAAACCCCATTTTCGCAGAAGGCAACTGACGAATTCTCAGATAGGCGCTCGTATATATGTATTTTTAGAGTAAGGCCACGTTCATAGTAGTCATTCATGAGTGAGACAAAGACTCTAATCAACTGGTGTCTCACTCAACTCACGTGATTCTAAAACGAAGCATACAATTTCATATCAGTGGTTACGAGGTCAAACACACTCAGAATAGTTGTCATGTCAACAATTAGATCTCTGGAAAAAAAGTTTTCTATGATTTTGAGAGATGACGTTATAATATCGATCGTGTTCAATGAAAGAAAAATATAATTTTTTATCAGACAAACTTTGGTATTTCCCATAAGAATAAAAGACGTTTTTGTAAATATTATTCACAATCCTCTATATCAGCTGAATCAAGTTGAGACTTAAAATTTCTGTTCACAATTAGCCACGGACTACGAACAAAATATTACTTTCCAAATATCACCCTCATAATTCTGTTATATAGGGTCCCAAAAAAACCCATAAGTGAAAAAATGGGTTTTGTGAGTTTTTGGCGATAATTATTGCTCTTTTTGTGGTTTTTCAATGCAAATTGTTTCTGGTAAATAAAATACTACTCTTTACTGATAAATAAATGTTTATAAAAATTGTTTAAACAATTTATGATAGTTTTTAGCAATATTCTTTTAGAATAGACTTAGAAAGTCGCCGTTTCTTCAATAATTTTTCACTTTTTGTTAAATTTTCAGTTAGAGCAAGGTAATACCTAATTAATTTTAAAAAATTAATTTCTTAAAAGATTTATCATGATTGTTAATAATATTGTCTTCGAATAGTGCTAGAAATTGCGGTTTTTTCTCAAATTTGCAACTTTTTATCTACATTTCATTTGGAGTGAGTTGAATAATTAATTAAGGTTAACAAAATTATTTGTTCGAAAAATTATTATCATTATAAAGATTTTTTAATAATAGAGTGCAAGATTCAATGAAGTGGGTGATTTTTAACCCAGAAAGTTTAATTTTCAAACAGGAAGATTAATTTTCTACCAAAAAAGAATTTAAAACAAAATACCTGAATTAGGAAAGATGATTTTCTACATAAAAATGTTAATTTTGAAACCAAAAATGGAGTAGTTATATTTACAGTTGAAAAATTCATTATTAAAAAAAACGCATTTTTAAACAAATATTTAAGCTTCCAACAATTCAACAACAAAAAATTGATTTTCAGCAAAGTAGTTCTACTTTCAACCGAAAAATATTAATTGTCAATGAAAAATGTTATAGTAAAAACCTAAGATTCTTAGTTAAAAATTCATCTTATTAGTAAATATTATGTTTAATGTTAATGTTATTTTTCACGATTGAATCAAAAATTACGCATTCTATCAAAAAATGATTGATAAAAAATTTGCAGCTCTTTTCTGAATGAACAACTTTTGTCTATTTTTTTTTCTTGGTATGTGTCGTTTGTCCAAAAATTTAATTTATTTTATTCTTAAATCAGTTTTTTACAAATGAAACAAAAACTACGCGTCCCATCAAAAAGTGATTAGAGACAAATTTGTAGATCTTTTTTAAGTGCACAATTTGTGTTTCATTATCTTCCTTCGTATCTTGTACAGTTTCACCGCAAAATTAAATTTTTGATTTTTTATTATTTTTTTGTGCAATAAAAATTTGAATTCCCGATTTTTCAAGAAAATAAAAAAAAAGTCTAACAAAACTATATTTTTCAAAAAGAAACAGTTTTCGTCTCTTAACTTTTTTTTATATCGTGCGTTGTTTGACTTAAAATTTTCATTTTCGTTCGTTTTTTGGAATTTATTAAAAGCTAGAACTCCGGTAATTTTCCTTCTATAAAAAAAATCACAAAAAGTATTTTGTTCGAATTTTTGAGTACGATTAACGTCCGTTTATAGAATTTTTAAATATTGAAAAAAAGTTTTCTCAACAATTTTCAAAATGTGCTCACTTTTTGAATTTTTATTCTGAATGGCTGACGAACGAAGATGACATTCATTTCAGGACACTTGATGAGTATACCTGAGCCCAATACAATACCTTAACTCTTTTGAATGTTATCTTGCTGACAAGCTCAAAATCTGCAGGCTAACAGACAGACAGATATTTTGTAAAAACCTTTTCTTGGGGTTCAGGGGGTCTCAAAACGTGGACATTTGACAAAAACGGGGGAGGGGGTCAAATTTTACACAAATCTAATACATTCTCATTATAGGATGAGAATGTGAAAAAAACTTAAAACGTAAAGGTTTTTTGCTGTTTAATAACGATTATCCATTATTGTCTTTTCATATTTTACCATTCATTTAAAATTTAATCATAGACTTTTTAGCTGCAAAACCTGTAAATTCCTGCAGATTCTTGTAGAAAATTAAAATTAAAATAAAATACAACAATGCACAAAAAAGTACCAAATTCGTCTCGATAATAGAAAAAAGTGGTACTTTCCTCTAATTTAGGTTGTTATTTGGTGTATTTATTTGTAGATTCCTGTGAAAAAAGTTTATTTTTGTATTTTCAAATAATAACATAATAATAAAAAAACATAATAATAATAATATTTTACGAAACAATAAAAATTTCTAAATTTTTCGATCAGGGTTCCCAGCTGAAAATTCCTGTGCAGGAACTTTGGAGGACCCTGAACATGTTTCTGGAAATAAACGTTCGAAGGTAATCTTCAACGCTCCGACAAAGGAATTTCGAGAAGAAAACTGTACATCCTGATTCAAGGCGAATCATTTTCACAAAAGTTGTTATATGATTGAAATCTTCTATGAAAAATTAAAAAAATGTACTCTGTTGAAAAATACGATGGCCTCTAGCCATCGATTCCTTATCATTTTAACATTGTAAAAATTTGTTTCTTTCTTAACTTTGTTCAAACAATCAGAAGGCAATATTTTCAAATTGAAGAAACACAACGTCATCGTTACGATTTCACACTATGACATTTTTATTGTATTAATAGAGTCAACAATATGACACCATCGCTTTGTTTAATTAAAGTTTTCTATTTGGCAGGTATTTAATATTAAGAAATCAAACCATTGTCCATTATGTGTATATTATTATAATTAAATTGCTGATTACTTTTTTTTAAGGGCGGAAATATGAGACTGAAAATTTTCATTTTGAGACCGTTCTCATTTGAGCTTTAACAAATTTAACACTAGCGTTTTTCTGTGACTGTTGAGTAAAAATGAACTGGAATTGTAATTAAATCTACTAAAAAAATTAGTTATAATTCATGAAATATTTCAGTCAGACTCTCTGTAATGAAATCACCAATGTTTTAATCATATGTAATTATCTAGCACCTCCCCTAGGGGCTGTAACACCTTGTAGTGGATATGTATGGATATGAATGAAAGGATCCCTATAAACGGGCTCTCCTGGATGAGAGGAAAAGGAACCCTATAAACGGGCTCTCCTGGTATGCGTCATTACGGTATGGTAGAAGGGTGAAAGAGCCTAGCTAACACGGGCCTTCTGGATCCCTGGGTCGAGGCC
>CAKNWW010000115.1:0-12025 GCA_932074435.1 Andricus kollari
AGAAAAACTCCAAAATTACATTTTTAGGAAAAAAATTCTACCGCCCTCAAAAATGGTTTAGCTCGCATGGTGCCAATAAGATGCCTTTCTTCTATTGGTAGAAAATTTGAAAACATATTTAGAAGAATAAAAAGGGTCGGGTTCTGAAGAAAATCATTTTTATTTGTTTCTTCAAATTTTGAAAACATGAAAAAATACATTTTCTAGAAAATCCCACCCTTTTTTTCCTTCCAAAAAATTATAAAAAGTTTCTACTCATAGAAGAAAGGCATCTTATCAGCTTCATGCCAGCTAAACCATTTTTGAGGCCAGGAGAATTTTTTTTTCTAAGAATGTAATTTTTGAATTTTTCTCGTAAACTTTTGAAGATATCACAAAAAAACAA
Organism: Andricus kollari; assembly: GCA_932074435.1. Taxonomy (NCBI): domain Eukaryota; kingdom Metazoa; phylum Arthropoda; class Insecta; order Hymenoptera; family Cynipidae; genus Andricus; species Andricus kollari. The sequence goes on from CAKNWW010000115.1 coordinate 386, forward strand.
GAGACATTTATCATATAACTTTTTCAGACGTGCAAACTTTTATCTTAACATTTTTTCGTATCCGTCATTGTTTTCAAGAAAAAATAAAAAATTCTAAAAAGAAAATCGATTTTTAATTGTGCAAATTAATTTTTTTTTTTGCAAATCGGAAAAATACGTATCGCCTAATTTCCTCTGAAATACAACATATTTCTTCCCGAGAGATTCTGCGATTTCAAGTGTAGAACCCTGTCTGATTTGAAATGGATTCGGTCGCCTGGAGAATAATGTTAAATAGTTGTAGCATCGAATAAGAAAAAATAAATGACAAAATAATGTACAATTTTGAAAATAAATGCGATTAAAGAAAATTTAAATGGCGGGATATTAAAAAAAAAAGTAATAAAATAAGTTGTATATAAATTTAAATATTGTCAATATTATTTATTGTGCTTTTGAAATGAAAACATGATTATTTTTAACAAATTCTGTATAGTTTGAAAATAAGTAAAGAAAGTTAATAGAAATAACATTATCTTTTGAGGGTTTTGCATAGAATGTAAGTAACTAATTATGTAGTAATATGTATATAAAGTGTTTTTTTGGTTGTAAACAAACAATAACGTTTAAATTTTTTTGCGGATCGAATAATATTACCAATATTTTCATTTTTATTACTTATTTTATTATTATTGTTATGAATTTCCCGCCCTTTCCAATTTCATTAATCACGTTTATTTTCAAATTTGTACAATATTTTATCGTTTATTTTTTCTAATTAGATGCGGGTAGAATAAGGTTATGAATGCAAATAAATTACACCCAGAAAAAAGTTTATTTGAACCAAAGAAAATTTCTTTAAATCGAAGAAATTCTACTATTGATATACGGTCAAAGAAACATTTTTTTGATTCAAAGAAATTTTTTTGTTTAATTTGTTTATTTGATTTAAAGAAATATTTCGTTAAATTAAACAGACAATTTCTTAGATAAAAGAAATATTTCTTTGCTTCAAACTAAAGATTTCTTTAAATTGAAGAAATATTTCATTGATTAAAATGAAAAATTTGTTTAAATTAAAGAAATATCATTTTTAATTTTACCTTTATATTTCTTCAAATGGAATAACTGTTTTGGTTAAAACAAAAGAATAGGTTAGTTCAAAATAAATATATATATTCTTTAAATACAATAATGAATTACAAATAAATTAGCACGAACTTTTTTGCTTAAATTATTTTATTGGAACACAGAACACGGTGAAACGTAGTCACACATACATACATTATATATATTCTAATAAAGTTTTTATATACTAATAACGTTTTTATAACTTTTATTTCTCCTTAAATGTAAATTAAACGTCAAAGACTGTAAATTATCTTCAATTTGGATTGGAATCGTTTCAAGATTTAATCCTTGATAAAAGGATAACTTTTCTATAAAATTTTTTCGCTTTTCTTCGCACAATTTTCATGATCCATGTGTTCAGCTAAGGAAAAAAAGTTATTACTTTAATATTTTTGGTGTGTAAAAAAAACTTATTCTTTCCTAATTTACAATTTTCAACGAAAATTTAAGACAAAAATAACAATTATATTGAAATTGTGCACAGAGGTATAAAAAATTTACATACACAAATTGGGTTAGGTCATGCAGTATAAAGCGCATAAAATAAAAGTATAAACTATACTCACGGTAGAAAGCTGTTATCGTATCTGCAAATCCCTATGAAGCTAGGATGTCACACACTTCCTTATCACACATTTTTTACAGCGACTACAGATTTCAATCAAATTTTCGAGCCGGCTCAACTACGCGTCTTCCCAAACCCCAACACTTTGACAACACGTGTTCACGAATAGCGCGGCAACGTAAAAAATTAAAATTCGTTTGTTACGCGCAATCGCGTGGCGCATTAGTAACGTAGATTAAGAAACATTTTCTTTGATTCTAAGAAATAATTTCTTTATTTCAAATTAAAAAGACATTTTCTTTTAATATACATATATTAATTTTTTAAATCAAAAAAACGTAGTCAAAAAAAAGTTTTCTTTAATTTAATAAGAACTTTTTTCTGGGTGTAGATTTCGAGCTATTATTACGAAACAATGTAATTATAGAGGACAATGTGAAATAAAATGATTTACTTACCGCTAATAGCCAGCACTTTTGCTTTTAATTGGATAGTTTTCCTTTCTTTAAAATCATTCCACTTAAATGTAGCTACACAACCTACCTCTCGACTTTTCTTAGGAATCATTGACAACTGAATGACATCTTGCTTTCTATCATCGAGCCACCAGATAAGCGCAAACTTCTTTCCTTTTGAAGCCATTTCAGATATTATGATTTTAATATTTATCACGAAAACATAGATATTATCTTTGAATTAACCACTAAAATGTATCTTTTTAAAAACTTCGGTGATGGAGGTGGGAGGAAACAAAAAAGTATTTGTTACGTGAAGTCAGGCGTCGAGGCAACTACGTCATATTTGAGCGTGAAAATTTAAAATGACCGTTACTGTATGAGAACTGCAAACCGAGCGAAGTCAACAAATTAAAGTTTATATTTAATTCGATATAAAGTCGCACAAAGCAGTGAAAGATATTGGTGAAAGGCAATTCAAGAATAGATTACATGCAATTTTAGAAAACGACGAAGTTGAACAACAAATCGTACAACATGGAGACGAAAATCCGCCAAACGTTCCACACGACGAAAGATAAACATAACCTGTCGTACCTACATTTTTCTTCTATAATCAATAGTATATTTAGAAAATATCTTTATTTTTTATTATTGAAAATGTTCAAGATGAACAGACAACAAGTTTATTTTGCAAATAAAGAACAATAAATAAAAAAGTAGAGTTAAGGATGTTACAAAAACGCTTGTATCCTCCAAAGCATTTCATATTTATCAAACCTTCCTTGGTTACAAAAATTGCAAAAGGAAATATACAATATGAAGATAGTATTATAGATAACATTAGAAAGTAATAGGTATGTAGTAGTGCTATCTGATATTATAATTAGATATCTGTTCGTTCTGCAGATATACTCTTTTTCGAAATATAAGTATGGCTGTAGAGCAAAAAAGTTTCAATGCTAGTTTAAATACTCATTGTGTAAAATAAATAGTTAAGAATTTAACCTCAACATTCAATTCAGCTATTGTTAGATGACTTGACATGGGATTGCTTTTAATCATAATATTTTTTAAGAAAAGTGAAGAGATCGACTTTTGAAGTTAGAAATTTAATTCTAGACCTTTTCCATTCAACTAAGCAAATTTTAAAATTCGAATTTACAACAAAGATTTTAAGCAAAGTGTTAAGATAAGTTTCCTCTAAAATAGATGTCTCGATATCATATCAAAACGTGCATTTCATTTTTTTTACAAAAATCATTATAAAATGTTATACAGGAATAGAGTAGACGAAGAAATTCCAGAGAAATTTGAACAAGAAGGAGAAGAACAACAGCAAAGACTGCCAATAAATGAAAATTTATTGAGAAATGAGTAAGTTGAGCTCTGTACTTACGTCTAATCTATACTTATATGTGAAGCAATATTTAACCTTTAGAGGACAGGATCGATATTTCGACCACCCCTGTCCTCCAAAGCTTAGGTTTTGTGACAATTTATGTGATTGGAATATTTTAAATTATTTAATATTCTGCATTTTCAAAAAGGGTTATGGAGGAAGCAGTTCTTGGAAATGCGAACGTTTAGAAGAAGCCGAAAGCGATGAGGATTTAGATGTTGATTTTTATTATTCAGCAAGTGAAGAAGATAACAGTGAATCTGAAGATGATATTGAAGAGGTCCGTGACAATGGAAACAGATTTTTAGACATCGAAAACCGCAATCAACCTTTGTACCATGGTGCTAGAATATCTGTTGAGGGAAGCATATTGCTCATTTTGGCTCTGCTGTTACACCATAACCTCACAATGGAATGCATTAAAGAAATAATCATTGTTTTGGAATTGCACTCTTTAACTGAGAATCTAGTAAAAAATAGTTTGTATAAATTTCGAAAAATTTTCAACATCCGCGATAATACATTAATAAAGCATTATTATTGTTCAATTTTCACAAGACTCTTAGAATCGTTGCATGATGACTGTCCGGTATGTGGTGTACAGAAAAAGTCTTATTTTATACAACTACGAGTCGCTGAACAGTTGCGAGTATTGTACTCTAGAAATGGATTTTATGATAAACTTCAATTACGATTCCAAAGACCCAGGCAAACACCAAATAATAGTGTATCCGATATATATGATGGTAATTTGTATCGAGAATGGATGGCTAATAATTTTCTAAGTGACGCGCGTAATATCTCTTTCTCGTGGTTTACTGACGGTGTTCCCGTTTTTAAATCGTCCAAAATAAGTATGTGGCCAGTTTATTTAACGATAAACGAATTTCCTCTGAAGTTCGGAAGAAAAGGGAAAACACGTTGCTTCTCGGATACTGGTACGACGATAAAAAGCCAAATATGAATACGTTTTTGTTTAAGTTCAGAGAGGAATTACAAGAAATTTTTGATGGTGTTCAAGTTGTTTAACACGATAATACCGCAATCACTGTCAGAGGTGTGCTTTTAATGGGAGTATGTGATCTGCCTGCTAAGTATGAATGTTTAAATTTTATACAATATAATGGTGATCATGGATGTACTGGATGTTTGTTAAAAGGTGAAACTGTTACATTAGAATCTGGAGGTAGAGTCCACGTGTATCCATATACAGACGAATTAACACTCAGGACAACACAAGAATCAATTGTACATGCCGACAGAGTGATTCCGAATCAGCCTGTATTTGGAGTAAAAGGTCCCACAATTTTTTCCAGACTCATGCCAGATTTTATCCGAGGCATGGGAATTGATCGAATGCACGGCGCCGATGGTGGAGTTCTAAAGAAAATGCTGTCATTGTTTTTTGATGTGGAATTTCGAAATGTTCCGTTTTCATTGTACAACGTGATAGATGTAATTAACAGCCGATTAACAAGTATCAAACCACCACATTTTATTTACCGCATGCCGCGAACTGTATTAGATTTATGCCATTGGAAAGTATCAGAGCTCAAATATTTTTTGTTTTATTACTCGATTCCAACCTTTGAAGGAATAATGCGACTAGATTTTCATGGGCATTACTTACGTTTCGTTTTGGCATTAGCGATTTGGAGTTATGAAGAAATTACAGAGCAAATGTTGTACACAGCAAACGATTTACTGCGTAGGTTTCGCTGAGAATTTCAGGACATTTGCGGAATCCGATATTGTACCATCAATGTACATCAACTTCTGCATTATGGAGATTGTGTTAAAAATTTAGGACCATTGTGGGTATATACGTGTTACGAATACGAAAATTTGAATGGTCAATTTCGAAAACTGATCCACGGCACTCGACGCATGCACTGTTAAAAATAATATTAAATTTCATATACCCATGTGTATTAAAATTAATATATCAAGCATATATAATCGCCATTAAGAGAGTGTATATTAAATTTCATATACATTCATGTTGATCACTTACAAGAAAAGTCAGATAATTCTACTTTACACAAATTCAAAATAAGTTTAGCAGTCATTTTCGATCCTAAATAATAAAACATGGTACCGTCTTCCTATTGACCAAAAATAAAATTGGATTTTAAGTCGAAAAGTTCAATTAAGCAAATAAATAACAGAGCTAACCTACAATCAACTGTATTCGCATTAAATTTTTACCATTTAGAGCGAATTTAGGGAACAGTTCCACCCGTACATTGCACTTTCATTATAAATAAGAATTCAGTCGACGAACTCTAGATTATTAATTTAACTGCCAATAGTTGACAAGATTTAAATAAATGAAAGCACTTTGAGTTTTTACGCAAACGGATATAACGACCTGTATATTAAATTTAATACACATGTATATTACATTCACTACACCAATGTATGTTACAATTCAGTAGCGGTAGTGCATATTTGCTTCACACACATGTATATTAAATCTCATACAGATATTTTTAACAGTGTAGACACACAAATTGCCAGGTCACAAAATCAATTCCTAAAAATGATAGGGTCTATAGAAAATGTACAAGATGAAAGGATTCGTGAATTTTGTTTACGAAGAAAAAAGCAAGTTAATTTTTTGGAACAAGTATAAGTTCATTGTTACAGTGTTGGCGTCTATACAATTTTGGAAGATATACCAGATGTTGTCAGAAATGCTCTAACTGAAAGAAGCATTATTTTGGATGATTTCAATGTATGGGATCATTACAGATTATTAAAAAATAATCAATTATACATATCGGACATGTATGGTCGAGAAAAGAAAACATCCAGTTTTACAGTTTTGTTTTTCGATGAAGGCTTAGAACAATTTTGTTTTATTTATAATTTTGTAAAATTATCACGTTGCAATTGCATGCAACCATGTCATTGTGAAAGCGAGCACTATGCAATAATCCGAAAAGTTGAATCCGATAGTGTATTTGTCGGAGTTGGGAATGAAACGGTGTACAGTAGCGCTGATTTCTTGTACAAATGTAATGAATTGGATAATTTTAAAGCTGTTCCTATTCAAACTCTTTCGGCAACTTGTATTTACATGAAGTTTAATAATCAAGCGTATGTAGCAATTCCTATAAATAATAAAGAACTTGAATAAAACTTAAAGTATTGTGCATATTTTTTCAAACATAAAAAATGTTTTGAAAATATTGTTTAAGCTCCTATTCCTAATTATTCAATTTTCAATAAACTAATAAATTATTTTACGATGAATTTTTACAATTCGGAGATTAACAAGTATTTACAGAGGAGGCAACAAAATTATTTTTGAAATCTAGAGATTAAAGAGTGTCTAAGGAGGAGTTGAAAATATAAAAAAAGTTACAGTGAGCGTTAAGAGAGAACTTGAAAACTCTGTGAAGACTATAGAGCTTTAAAGGAGACGTTAGTAAAACTCAAGAACATAGAGGCAAGAGCTTCAATGTAGGGGCTGAATTCTATGTAGAAGCAAAATAGAATGAAAATATCTTCAGGAGCGGCTAAGTAGGAGCTAGCAGAATATGCAGCTTCAAAGTAGAGACAATACTTCCACTTGGAGCGTCAAAGTAGGGGCTATATTTCGACTCGGGTAATAGCCCTGAAAATTCTATGACGATATTGAATCAAGAAAATTATTTATTCTCTGAAACATACTGCGACGGGTAAGCCGCACAAGTTATTCTTCAGAAACTAGTATTATTTATATGCATACATAAAAAACTTTGTATATGTGTATGCGAGGAAGAGTTTATTTGATGTGTTTTCTGGCAACAGTTTTTTCTACACGTCTTTGCTATAACTTTGAATTTATATTGTCTTTTTAAAGGCGAACGAAACATAAAGCGATAAAGATTTTAGGCTGTTGTCCAAAAAGATTTTTTGCTGGAAAAATTGATTCGAAACTGGTTAAATCGATATGACGGATCTTAATTTTCTCGTCAGGCATATTTTTCGGGATTTTAATTTTCTCTTCCGGCATATTTTAACGTGTACTAAATTGAATTCCAAAGAATTTATTATGAATTCCAAACGATTTATTATTAATTCCCAACAATTTTAGATTAAGTGCAACGAGTTAAAAAATCAATGTTTGAAAAAATATGTCGGATAATAGAAAATTAATAGGAGATCTTGTAGACAGGTGGAGGTTATGCGTCATCTATATATATTCTTATTCCTTGCCGGATCTTAATTTTCTCTTCCGGCAGATTTTGCCGGATTTTAATTTTCTCTTCCGGCATGTTTTTAATCAGGTCATAATTTTCCGTAAATTTTCATGAATTTCCCCAAACTTCCACAACTTTCGTTCCCAAATTTCATAAATTTCCACAAACTTCATGAATTTCAACAAATTTCAACGAATTTCATAAATTTTTACAAATTTCATAATTTTTACAAAAATTTCATAAGTTTCCTCAAGAATGACAAATCCATGAATTTGAGAAATTATGGTAATACATGGATAAACTTCCGAAAAGGGTGAACCTCCAAATTTCTTCGGGCTCCGTATACTTATGCATTTTGACGCGCTGATTACGAATATGATACTGAAAATTGGCGCAACTTTGATTTTCATAGTGAAAACCATCAAAAAACCCATAAAAATCATGGTTTTTTTGCATTTATCTCAGTAATTATTCAGAAAAACCATGCCAAGAAAAGTTGTAGATCTCCTCGAAATACATATTTTATGTTTCAAGCATTGTTTTATAGGAATGATAGTTTCCCAGAAAATCAGTAGTAAATCGATTTTTATGTTGAAAAACCATAAAAATAATGGTTTTTTGAATCACAGTAGTGCCTTCCCACCCCCCACGCGGGGTTGGAAAAGGGGCAGGGGTTTAAACCAACATTATTTCTGTAACCAGTCACAGGGGTGCCTTGCCGGAAGAGAAAATTAATATCCGACAAAATATGCCGGGACAGAAAATTAAAATCCGGCAAAATATGCCCGATCTGTATACACTACGTAAATATAATGCATCGAGTGAACGGAATGAGATCCGCCAAAAAAAAGACAAAGTTTTTGGATTCAACATAGTGTATCACTTATTTTATTGAAATATTATATATAATGAATAGAATGATAAATAAATAAATTTATGAGTAATGTTAATAATTTGAAAGTAGGATATTGTGAGGCAGTGACGTGGCAAGGTCAGCGATGCTCGCAAAGAAAAAATTAAATTCAAATTGTGTGTCAGGTAAAATTTTGCTCCCCACTTTCGGAACAATTTTTTTTTAATTTTCAAAAAGAAACTAAGATAACATATTAACCGATCAAAAAAATTCCTGTTTTCTTTTTTTCGGTTGCTAATCCATACATTTTTCTCTTTTCAAAATACCATTTCCTTGGTTTTAAAAAATGTAAATTTTGGAAATTGTGCTAATAGTGAATAAAAAATATGGGTTTTAGTGGATGATTGTAACTGGTATTTTAATGCTTTTAAACAGTTTCCCTATTTACTCCTTTCTAAGCTTCCAAACTTTCTTTTGCATGTGTAAATGATTGTTTTTTTAAGATTTTGTCGGATGAAAAGATCAAGTACAGTAGAGAGACAAATCACATGCTTTGTTCTCTTTACGTTTATCCCTTTCGATTATTGGCTAGCCTCCCACCATGAGGAGAATGTGACGTAATTTGATTTACGTGTTTCGAAGAGTTGATTGTAGGGAAAAGGCCCCACAGGGAATCAGAAAACTCTGAACTCCTGTAGATGCTACTTTTTAAATTACCCTGAGAAGCTTGATGTGCGAAAATAAAGGTACACTCTTCCAGTAGTTATATCTGAAAGAAAAAATAGTTTTCGACGAGGCATTTAAGAGAAGTGACAAGGTACACAAGTAATCATTTCTTGAAAATCATTCGCAATTCAGACTGTAAGTACAGGAGCGAAAAATTCTCTAACTCAATTGTTTTCGCAAATAGTAGTTAAAAGTAGGTAGCCAAATAACCTGTCAAAAACTTATTTGGGTAAAAGAATTAAATACGAGAAGCATATAATTATGACTTTACTAAATCGAGCCAGTACAATGGAGTCATAGATATCCAGTAATTATAGCCCATTTTATGAAATAATTTTGTACATATTCCATTTATCTACCTGTGCGCGCCGAACAACATGTGGGCATCTTTCCCCTCCTTAATTTTTTCCCGTGGTCATGCACATGAACATGGGAAAGAGACTGGATATATAAGCCACGAGGCCCGCGATCGAAGCAGAAGAGGTAGTCAGTTCTCTATTAAAATGATTATTTTGAACATCGCTTTCTTTGTCTTCCTTGGTGCAGCTCTTTTCACTGGAGATGTTGACGCACAGTGCGTTGTAACCGAAGGGAAAATACGTTTTGGAAATCTTGATAGCCTGTGTCTTGTTCCCGGCGGCGCTGACGAATGTTGCTGGGGTCTTACCTGCGTTGGTGAGATTATCATCATTCATTGTGTGAAAAAACGGTTCCAAATATAGGTTTCGAATAGTGAAACATACTTTTTACTTTCAGAATGGGCTAAAAAAGGCGCCATTGCGAAATGCAAGGAATCAGGGAAATATCCAATTCTTCTCGGGCCGGGGAAGAGATAAAGAAGCTACATTTATCCAGAATTTAAAGTCGTGTAAAATCAATTAATTGGAGTTATAATGTGTTGTGTATTCAACCACACTGTGATTTTCCAAAATCAATGCTAATAAAAAAAAAAATTAAACACGCTTTAAACAATCATATAATCATTTCGTGACCCTAGTCTCATAGAGTGGTATCACTTTTTGTAACCAAAATGATTTAGTGACAGCAAAAGATATTTTAATACAATATCTGCGTAGTTTCATTCATATTTCAAAATGTAACCTCGAAGTGGGTCTTAATAAAATACTAGTAATAGATAGGTAGATCTGGATTTTCAACCTACTGGCCTAGAAAATATTTGTACTTCTCGTTCCAATACTTTTTGTCAGTACTACTTTCATGGCCTATAGGAGATTGCCAGAGACGTATATTCAATCGCGCAGAAGATCCTCGAAGACGTCCTTCCATGTTCTTTGCACTTCCTGTATTTGCGGTCACCGCCGGATTTTTATTACAATTGCTTGCACTCACGTGAAAATTTGGCTAGGGAAGTAGAAAACTGCAAAAATCCATCTCCCGAAAATAGATGGTTTTTTGAGAGTGCAGTTTGGATGTATACATTCGATATCATCGAGTTTACCCAGCAGGCACCCATCCTAGACTTTGTCTTCCAACACAGTTCCACCACGTATTCTGTCGACATTCATACAAATATTGGTATATTCCATAAAGCTTATCGTTTATTCTTTGAATAATGAGATGCAGTATTTTCTTTCGTCATATTTTGTAAAGAATAGTGTAAAAAATGTATCTCATCAGAAACATCTGCAATACAGAAAATGTTTCAAGTACAACAGCATGAGTTTTCGAAATCAATGTTGGCCGTGTAATTCGGTAAAAAATCAACTTTTTTCATAATGTAAGAATTTTTTAAAACAAAGTCCCAAAAGCCATTTTAGACTCTATATAATAAGGTGTATTGAAAAAAGGTTATTCATTCGTAGTTATAACCTGAACGACCTTATAGTCTAAACGACTTTGAAATTGTATAAAAATCCTAGAAAATCAACTTTTTCAACTTTTTCATAGAGTTATACTAATTTCCTCAACTATTTGACCATGAAATGTATGATAGATGTTATCAAAAATGTATTCTCAATATATTTCAAGAATAATATATGAAGAAGGTTGAAATTAAAACAGTTTTTATTGAACTTTAATTAAAAGATAATATCTAAATGTGACATATTGTTTTTTATTTCTCGAGAAAATAAATTTTGAGTGTCTAAATTCGTCCTTGATATATAATGAGAAATTTATTTAATCAAATTTTTAATGGGTTTCTCACTATGCAGACACAAATCTAGGTACAATAGAAAATATTTCAATATATATATATATATATAGTTAAAAGTTTGTCATAAGGACAACCGCAGGATTTCGCTGGGAGCAGGTGCTAATCCGAAAAATTGCACCCGTTCCCAGCGAAATCGCGGTAAAATTTCAGCTGCAACCACGTC
>CAKNWW010000117.1:0-12212 GCA_932074435.1 Andricus kollari
GATCTGTATCGATCTCTCCATGATTGAAGATTTGAAGTATCAGCTTGGTAAACTCCACCCGCTTGGCCATCGGAGGATGTGTGATAGCATTTGATGTGTAGAGATTCTGAAAGGATCAGACTTCAAAAAGTTCTTCAGAATGATTCTCAATATTTCTCAGTTTAAATTTAGTGCCTCTAAAATCTTTTTACATTCTCATCCTAATGAGAAGGTTTGGATAAATATTTAAAAAGGTAAAGCCTTTTCAAAATTGTTGAGAACATTGTTTTTTAAAAATTCAAAATTCTATGTACTGCTATTTCTATTGCTCACAAAGTCGAACAATTTATCTCTACGACTGTTATCGATAGAAAGTAAATTATCATAGTTATAGCAAGATACGAAAAAAGATGCAGAGAAGAAAGTTATGCACTCAAAAAAGACATACTATTTTATTATTAATCACTATTTGATTTGACTCTTAGTTTTCGTTGCATTCGTAAAAAAGACACTAATAATAATGAAATCAAATTTTTGGACAATCGACACAAATTTGCAAGTCATCCTTTTTGGTGAGACGCGTAGTTTATGTTTTAATTGTAAGAAATGACATTTCAAATAAACAAATTAAATTCTTGGACAAAAAGATACAAGGTACAATATAATATTTAATAACAAAATTGTTTCTGAATCAGATCTGAAAATTTTCTTTCAAATTTTTTTTCTTACAAGACACCTGAGGAGAATGTGTTAAGCCCGCCGCACACGGTTCTTTTTTTTCTTGCTGAATTGCTTGCTTGGAGCTGTGATGGCTACTGGGCCGGCTGCCTTGCAGGAAAATGGCGTCACTGCTGGCTCTCGTGTTGGGCGCCGTGTATGATTTCGTTGATAGAACTCGTGCTATTTTTTCTGCTGGGTTTCAAGCTGGCTGAAGCAAGGACCCAATCACAAGTGGAGAAAAGTCAACGTGATTCTGTCGGCTGCTACAGTCCCACATGGCAAATCTAGCGTCATTGGGTTTTTGTGCATAGTATTTGCAAGAGTGAAAATGGGACCAAAGCGACAAGATTCGACCAAAAAATGGCCGAATGAGCAAATAATTGCTTGAATAGACGCATATGAAGAAGAGGTATGCTTGTATGAGATGAACACGCCGAACTATCACAATAAACATATGTGTAGTGAGGCACCAGAAAGCGTGGGCAACACTGTTCGCATTTTGCAACCTGATACAAGTAACAAAGAATGTTCCACAAAATTTCGTACCCTACGTACCTAATACAACATTGAGCATAATAAAGTAAAAGCTTCTCTCAAAAGTGGAACTGGAACTGAAAATGTGTAAGTATGCTAACATGACCCCAAACATAAACTCAATATGCTAGCATGTGGCCGAGCACAGTAGCACGCACCGTTTGAAATGGAGCCTGAAGCACAGCCTGCCCAGCTTCACGCGGATCTGCCTGATAATTTTATAAACTGAAAGCATATGAAATTGAACTATGTTCATTACGTAATTACATAGTCTTAACTTCAGTACTTTAAAATTCAACAATTTCTAATTTATTAATTGTGAATATAAGATGTGCGAAATAATGAAAATTTAGTATTGACGATTTTTAAAATATAACTGTTTAAAATTTAACATTATTTTACTCTGGAAAACTTCATAAATCCATAATTTTGTTTTTATTCAGTAGGTTTGAAAATAATTGTTTTTCTTCGTAGCAAAATCATTTTCTAAATTAACTATCTCGAACACATCATCAGCTAAAAATAAAAATGTGGAGACTGTTTAGATCTCCAGACTATGTAACAAAATGAAATCCATTATAATATTATAATTACGAAAATAAGAATTTGTTCAAACATATTTTGCTAGAGCACCGAAAAAAGGTCCATGCATTTTTTATGCAACCTCTTGTGTTTCTATGGCTTCTTATGTCTCTTTGAATTAGCCTCTCACTTACACATTCTAACCATTCTTTCCGCGGTCTGCCTCTGGGCGCACTGCCATTTACTATACCTAGAAGCACTTGTTTCGTTAGTCGTTTATCTTCATTCTCTCAACATGCCCAAACTATCTTAAAGAATATCTTTCACATATGTCAACTAGTGTCTTTTCTACACCACGTTCTTTGAGGATTATCTAATTCCTCATTTTGTCCATCAGTGTTTTTCCGCATATCATGCGCAGAGATTTCATGCCAATCGCGTTAATTTACTCTTATCCTGTTCTTGATAGGTCCACGTCTCACTTCCGTACTGCCCAAACGGTATAAATATATTATTATGTATTGCCCTTTTAGCTTTACTTGATATATTCTTACTTTTGATAATGGGCCCTGCTCCACCTATAACTTTCTTGCCCTCGTTTATACGCCTGTCTAACTCATCATCTATCTATTCGTCACTGTTTTCTCCCCTTTTCCTTCATGCACCATAATTTTTGTTTTACTAACGTTAATTTTGAGACCCACGTTCTTCATGCTGGTATCCAGTTTATTTATCATTCTTTGTAAGTCTTCGATTGACTCTATCATAAAAACGTTATTATCTGCGAAAGCTAACCCACGTACCCTAACTGTTTCGAGAACCACACCTTCTTCGTCGAAGAGGGCCATTCTTAGACAATTGTCCATGAATATAATAAATAGCCATGAGGACATAACGCATCCTTGTCCAACACCTTGCATGATATCGAACCAGTCATTCAGTTTATCATTAACCCTTACACACACTTTGCTACCATCATATAGTTGCCATCAATTGTCTTAGTCCTCTTTCAACACTTTGCAAAATTTACATCAATACGCCCTGTCAAGTGCTTTTTCTAGGTCAACAAATGCACAGAAAACTTTTTTCCTTATTCTGAAATTGTTTCCTGTGATCTGTCTTAAGCTGAATATTTGATCCGTACATGACCTTCTTGGCATAAATCCAGAGCTGATACCTCTGTAATTATTGCACTTGCTTTTGTCTCGCTTTCCTTTGTATATTAGTAAAATAATAATATCTTACCTCAAAGTCACAGACTCTCTCAATTGAGTTTAATAACGTATCATGTTCTGTATCACAGTTCTGGTGCCCTATAGTTTCAACTCTCAATAATTCCTTGAAAGAATCTCTTAGAGCGTCTAGAATCCCGTCTGCACCATATAGCATTTCACCAATTCTATTTCTCATGCTGACAAACTCTGTACTTTTATTTCCCTTCATCCTTTTTTAAAACTTTTTCTTGCTTCCTTCAAAGTCGTTTTGCATTTTCTCCCAAAGGGCAAAATAACATGTTCATTTATTTTTTACAATTCAAATCAGCATTTTCGGACCGGGGCGTGACGTTTAAAAGAATTATTTTTTAGAAATATTCTAACCGAGTACGAAGCGTAAATTTCAGTTTTCAAGGTCTTGAACGTCAACTTGACATATATATAGTATACACTAGGGTAGCCCTTGTTTTGCACTCTTCGAATGTTCCTGCTCTTACCCGTCAGTTTTGTTTGAATGCCCAACAAAAACCTCTAAATTTGAGCAAACTCGATTAATATTTAGGGGTGGCGCAAAGACCATGAAGTTTCCCATTGATTTAACATAGATAAAAGCAGCTTATGTAAATCTAATGTTTAAACGCGATAATATCTTAACAACGATACCGTGTTTGAGTATATTGTACAAGATTCGTCAGAGAATGAGAACCAATCATACATTTTGAGGTTGAATAATTTTAAGTCACTCTTATGGGTCCCCAAAGAAACCCCATAAGTGACAAATTTAATTTAAGAACACCCAGTCATTTTTCAACTAATATCCAATTGTTTAAACAATATCAATTTGTTTAAATACTTGTTTCGTTAACTCGCGAAATGAACATATTTTGTAGGTTTTATGAGTTATTTAATCAATGAGAGAAATGCAATAATTTTTTAAAATAATTTCACAATTGTTCAAATGATACATATTTGTTCACTAAATTTTCGACAAATTTTAATATTTTTAAGTACTTATTTGTTTCTTATAAATGATCGTAGATGCTTGAACAAATTTAAAAATTTTAAACAATTTGAATTTGTTTAAACATTTAAGAGTATTCTTAAAAGCAAAGTAAAACATAGAAATATTTCAATCTTTCGAAAAATAGCACACAAAAAAATGTAAACAAAAATGACCGACCGCAAACTGCAAGATTCGAAAGATGCGTGCCCTAGTCTAGTTTTGAAATCGGTTTTCATTTTAATCGAAATTCTGTCAAAACATAAAAAATGATTTTATGAAGAAAACAGCGTATTATACATACAAATATTAATAGGCAAAATCTTTGAAAAAAGTTACAGCGCTAGTCCGTGCAACATTTTCTAATCAAATCGAGATTGAGTCAATCAAATTGAGACTTTCAAACTTAAAATTAAAAACGTACAAAATTGTATCTATTTCGTTGAGTTTGGATTAACAGCTTTTAAAATTTTTAAATTTCTAATCGCAGGAATTCTCAGTTTTAAAATGTTTTTTTTTTCAAATTGCAAGCCTCAATATTTTAGAGCAGTTTTGTTGAAAATGATCCAAGTTCAGTTATTAGGGATTGAATAATTTTATATTTTAACTGGAGTCTCAAATTTAAATAAAACATTAATATTTTAGTAATTTTAAGTTTAAAGTGTTAAAAATTTATGTGCCTAAAGTTTTCTGACCATTGAAATTACGAAATTATTCAATTTTCTTTTAAAATTAATTAAATTACATGAAATGAGAGTACAAATCAAAATCTGCATTGGCTAAAGTCTCTTTTCTCATTTTGTTCAGTTTAATATAATATAATAATGCCATGGACTGTTTTTAAATTGGATGTACTTTTTGTCAATTATGGTATTGGTTTTCTGTAAAATTTGACTTAGTCGGTCTTCATCCAATTTCCACGTTTTGAGATACTCTGATCTAGAAAACGCTATTTTTACCAAGTTGTCTGTCTGTCTGTAGTATGTAGTCTGTCTGTCTGTCAGCACGATAACTTTCGAAAAAATGATCAGATTGGAGTGAGCTTTGGCACATTCTTTGAAGCCCTAAAAAAAAGAACAAGTTCGTTAGCCAGCTGTTTTTGATTAAAATTCAAAAAGTTAGAGCACTTTCGAAAGGTTGAAAACCATTTTTTTGAAAAGCTTAAAATTCTATGAACGGCAATTCATAGTAATGAAAAATCTGAACAATTTATCTTCATAACTTTTCGCAATAGAAAGAAAATTATCAGAGTTATAACATGTTCAAATCCAAAAAACAAACGAAAATGAACATTTTAAGCCACACAACGCACGATATGAATAAAAGTCACGAGAAGAAGAAAGTTACTTTTTGAATGCCCTATAAGATTACAATAACAACTTTTTAAATTTTCTTGACAAATATAAAATTCAAATTTAGACCCCATAAAACATAATAAAAAAAAAATTCCACTTTGCTTTCAAACTGTACAAGATACTAAAAAAGATGGTTAGGCGAAAATGATCCATCCAAGAAGGATCTACAAATTTGTCGTTAATTATTATTTTGTAGGACGCGTAGTTTTTGTTTTAATCTTAAAAAATAAAATTAAAAATAAAGAAATCCAATTTTTAAAAGAACGTCACAAGCTATGAAAACAATTAATTAAAAAAGTTGCTCACCCAAGAAGAGTTATAAAACCATGAATAATTTTTTGATGTGACGCGAAGTTCTTGTTTTATTTCCGAAAAATAACATTGAAAATTACAAAATCAAATTGTTGAAAAAACCATACAAGAGACGAAAAAAATGACAAGATAAAAGTTGTTCAACCGAAAAAGATCTACAAATTTGTTATAAACTTTCGTTACAAAAATATTTTCGAAATGAAAAATTAACTCTTTGGAAAAACGACACAAGCGACAATAACATTTAATTCAACAAAATTTTTCGCCTAATTATATCTAAAAATTTTCTTAGAACCACTTTACGCTGGATGCGTATTTTTGGTTCAAATCGTATGAAATAACAATCAAAATAAAAAAACTTTGAAATTTTGGAAAAAGGATACAATATGCAATCGAATTTATAATAACAAAATTGTTTTTTATAGGATGCTTTTATAGGACTGACACATTTTTATGATATACTCGACCTTGTCGAAGACAGCAAGTGATTTCATCGTTAAAATATTACTTTAAGAATTAATATTCAATAATAATATAATAATATTTTACATTATATTTTTTTGTAACAAATACTGTTACTTATCGGTCATCTTTTACGTCCTGTACTTGCAAGACGTGAGAACCAGAGAGAAGGAAAGAGAAAATACTTGATGGGTGATGGAAATTTATTTGTTCAAACAATTATCCATTTATTGATTAAAAATGAATAAATATTCATTTTTCAGCTATAAGGAGCGTCCCTAACAGAAATTTGAGTGAAAAATTCCAAAAAATGAACACTTAATGGGTGATTGAAATTTATTTATTTAAAGTATTACTTACGCAGAATGAAGTCCTCTTTCATTTATCTCGTTAAGACTTTTTCGTGTGACATCCATGAAATGAGTAATTTCCAAAAAAAAAAACTACTATCGGGTTTCCGATTAAAGAAGCACACAAAACAGGTATATTTGGATGGTCATTACTCGTGACTTGTTGCGGTACCAACAGCTTTTTTTTTTAATTTACGCAGAATTTAGTCATCTTGTATTTATTCTCTGGAAAATTTCTTTTATGACAACCCAGAAACGAGCTATTTCCAAAAAACTCAACTCTGGGCATTTGCCTGTAAATTCAAGTCGAAGTGGGTCACCTTCAGCAGGTGCTAACTAGCGATCAATTATAGTTAGGACATTTTTTTGTTAAATTACAGGTAATTACGTCTACTTTAATTCATCTGTTGACCATTTTTAGATATGACGATCAGGATCCGAGCTGCAGAGAAACCAACGAAAAGAAACGTTT
Organism: Andricus kollari; assembly: GCA_932074435.1. Classification (NCBI taxonomy): domain Eukaryota; kingdom Metazoa; phylum Arthropoda; class Insecta; order Hymenoptera; family Cynipidae; genus Andricus; species Andricus kollari. The sequence continues at coordinate 6,921 of CAKNWW010000117.1, forward strand.
GATTTTTGGCAAAAAATTGAAAAAAATAGGTGGTTCTTTGAAAGGCCTTAACTACATGTGATATTATGCACTCCCAAATGAAGTATTTAAGGAAAAAAAATGACTCCTTTTAAAAAGTACCGGAGAAAAGAACCAGATGACCGTACTACTATGCATTACCTACCTTCGATTCGGTCAAACTCAACATTCTCATTGCAGTCCTTTCCTACTTCTTGTACCGACTAGAAGTACTAAGAACTCCGGAAAAAACATGGTTTTTCATGCTCGTTTGCACTCGACGCGTAACTGAGCTGGGCCGCGACGTCACCAAATGACGGCTTCATCTGACCTGATGCCATTTACATTCAAAACCAGCAGCGATCGTCTCCTACCTTGAAGGACGTGTCAAGTCTGCAAATCAGCTTAGTACACCAAGACTAAAAAGGCGAATCGGGCCCAGTGCAGTTCTTTACGAAGTGCGACGTTCCAGAGAAAGGTATAAACCTGACAAGTTACAGCTTATCCCAAAAACGAGAAATCTAATCCTCGCCCGCTCCTTCCTTCTCTTTGACGGTAGCTATAAGTTAGGGTAATGGTAACAGGGCAACCGAAAAAGGAAAAATCTTGAATTAATAAGATGTTAATCACGATCCCACAAAATAAAAAAAATTAGTAAAATTCATTTGGCAGCTTGAAACTCCGGGACATTAAAGTTGTTAGAACTCTTTCACAGGTTCTTAAGAATAAAAATTACACAGCCCCACAAAAAATTACAGTTTTCGTCGGACAAGAGTACTGACATACTATGGACTTCATGTCGCTGAATCCGAACCCGAACTTAGAATTCCAAAATTGAATAAATTATATCACCGAGAGGTCCATGCAGACTTAGGCTTTATAAAGGCCGTAGCAGCTCAGCGACAAAATAGCGTGCGTTTCACGGGCATCCTCGAAGAAATTAATTCTCATCAGATAAAGGAACCTGCATCAAAATTAGTCTCACACAGGAGCAGCTAGAATTAAATATAAATTACGTTAGTTGTTGACATAATGACTAAGGCGCTCGTGTGAACGAAGAATATAAAAATCACTACTAAGCCCGAATACGCCTATAGAAAAAGCGGCTAAGCCAACGATAGTTTAAGTAGTGACATGTTCCGAGAAGTTATCTCATAAGTTTATAACCTTCTTACATAACTCAGAAATTTTACTGTAAGAAAATAATCAATCTAACTAGCATGGGAAAGGACTGTTGATTTTGACCCCGTTATCAAGGAAAATAACAAAAAGTTCCAGGGAGGGGTTTGTTTATGTACCGTCCTAGTAGGTGCATTTTCTTATCTCCCAGCGTCCTTCCTATGTGAGCAATCGATTTATTTGGACTGCCGATTTGACCTAATTTTTATTAAGTATTAGCGGACGTCGCCCTTCAACCTGCACCAACGGACACGCGTTTCTACCAAATTCTGTCGAACCGGGACGCCATCGAATAATGGCTTCATCGGATCTAATTTGACAAATTTAATTGACTCACACAGACATAATTATGGGCGGACGTATGACTCTTTTGGATCTTTAGTCGCCAGCAGACAGAGCGCGAATTTAAGCGCCATAACGGCGTACATACGTGTGCCCATTTAAATTCGAAACCAGTAGAGATCGGTTTTCACCGTCAACGGTGTTTAAATTCTGCGAATCAGCTTACTGAACCCAGAATAGAAACAGCGAAGCGATCCCAGTGCAGTTATCAACCAAGTGCAACGGTTGAGGGAAAGGTGTGAATCTGACTAGTTACATCTTTTCTCAATATGAAATCGCTTGTGTTTTCTTGAATCCTTTGGAACTTTACTATCTGTTTTCTATTGCATTTTCTTAATTTTGAATAAATTAGAATAAAAACTAGAGTCAGCGCGTCATTTATTCAAAAGAAAACACTTTTTATCTTTGAGATTAAACGGTAACAGGGAAGCCGAAAAATGACATTATAGTAATTAGAGCTCTTTAACAGGTCTTCAGTATTAAAAATCATAAACTCTCACGTAAAATTTTGGTTATTTGCATTCACATTAAATTTCAAAAAATAGCAATTCAATTGGGGATTCGGATAAAAAAGTAAAATGATGTTTGAAGTTTTTAATTTAATTTTGATCCAACATCAGGCTACAAGGATTTATTATGTTTCATTTTACATTTTTTTCATTCAATTAATTATATACAGTCACCAGTGAATCTAATGACATGTTCTTAACATCACCATTTATCATAATTATTTACATTCTCAAATTATTTCTATCTGTCTTATATATTTCACGAAGAATCCCAGTATACTCCAGTATTGCAAAAACTTTACCACTGCAAACCGATAACGCAATACATTCTTGGTTTGACGTGATACTAATTTACCATTTGCCACAAGCAGTCGAATTTCTATATTGGCGGGAAAATAGTATCTTCAAAACTCGAATTGCCGGTTATGGTTGAGCTCGGGAATAAGCCGAATATATCCGAGTTGTCCAGGTGCACATCCTAGTACTTTATACGAAGGCATCCTGCCCGAAGAAGAATTGGACACGACATGAAAAGGAAGCTACTGAGGAAAAGTCATAGTGGGTACATTTTGTCTGGCACAAGAAGAAGAACCAGGATAGCGATTGCCATTGGGATTCCATTCGGACTCTAGTGAATCGTAATTTGAAAAAACTTTAAGAAAGCTGGTTGGGAACACTGGGTGATTTTTGCCTGATGGGCAACATCTTATTTCATCTGCAGTCAAATTATCAACTGCGCAGCTTATTATATTTATTTTTATTCGCGAATTATTTTCATTTGTCCTGTAGATTCCATGAAGAGACCCGTAATAATCCAATATTGCAAAAACGTCACCACTAGATGTTGATAATACAATATACTCTTGGTTTGGCACTAGCACATAGTTCATATGATCTATTCGCATTCGAATTCGTTCATAGGCAGGAAAAACGAATCTTCGAAATTCAAATCGCTGGTTCTGCATTGTGGAAGGGATAAGCCGAACATAGCCAAGTTGTTCTATTGGACATCCAAGTACTTGAACAGAAAGAGGCCTTCCTGGAGAGGACCTGGATCTGGCACGAAGAGAAAGCTCCTGAGGTGAAGTCCGGTCAGGTGAATTTTGTCTGTTAGAAGAAGAAGAACCAGGGTTACGTTCGTTATTAGGATTCCATTCGGACTGCAGTGAATCGTAATTTGATGAAGTTCTAGTAAAACTTCGGGGGAAAATTGGGTGTTTTTTGCCTACTGGACAATCTCGGATTTCATCTGGGGTCAAAATATCAATTGCGCCACTTAACATATTTACTTTAATTCTCGATCTAGCTCTATTTGTCGTACAAATTAAATGAAGAAACCCGCTATACTCTAATATTGCAAAAATGTTACCATTTGATGTTGATAACACAATATATTCTTGGGCTGGCACGGGAATATAACGTTTTTCTCCTATTCGGATTGTAATTCGTTTGCCAGCAGGAAAAACGTATCTTCGAAATTCGAATCGTAGGTTCTGATTTGTGCGTGGAATAAGCCGAATGTATCCAAGTTGTCCAAGTGTATATCCAAGTACTTTAGGTGAAAGCGGCCACCCAGGAGGCGGTCTGGTTTCGGCATGAATAGGGGGCTTCTGAGGAGAAGTCCGGTCAGTTGAATGTTGTCTGTTAGAAGAAGAAGAAGCAGGGTTACGTTCGCTATCAGGATTCCATTCGCACCGTAGTGAATCGTAATTTGCTGAAGCTTGAATAAAACTTTGGGGGAAGATTGGGTGTCTTTTGCCTACTGGACAATCTCGGATTTCATCTGGGGTCAAAATATCAAACTTGCCGCTGCTCATATTTACTTTTATTCTTGATTTAGCGCTATTTGTTGTACAAATTGAACGAAGAAATCCGCTATACTCTAATATTGCAAAAATGTCACCATTTGATGTTGATAATACAATATATTCTTGGGTTGGCACGGTACTATAACGTTTTTCTCCTATTCGGATTCTAATTGGTTTACCAGCAGGGAAAACGTATCTTCGAAATTCGAATCGTAGGTTCTGATTTGTGCGGGGAATAAGCCGAATGTATCCAAGTTGTCCAAGTGTATATCCAAGTACTTTAGGTGAAGGCGGCCAGTCGGTAGGCGACCTGGTTTCGGCATGAAGAGGAGCCTCCTGAGGAGCTTGAAGTGTACGAGAGGAAGGTGGAGAGCGACAGCGAACCGGGAGGGGAGTTTTAAGGCAATCTCTGCTTGACTGCGAACTTAACTCTGCGAAAAAAGAGGATTATTTTTCCTTGTTGAAAAAACTTAAAAGAGAGCTTCATACCATTTTGGTTTGGAAATTCTTACGACGTCAAGGAACTGTATTTAAAAACAAAATGTCACTTGCAAATAACCTTGATTGCATATTCACCTCTTTGTTGATAAGACCGACTGTTTGGTGAAAAATAAAAAAATTAATTTCTTTATGTTCTACTATCTGGCCGAAACTGCATCTTCATTGGTTTAAAATGATCTTGTTGTTCTAAATTGAGCTTTTCATTTTGATAATTCAACTATCCTGGAGTAAATTCGCCTTTGTAGGTTGAACATTCAACTATTGGGTTGAAAATTCTATTGTGTTGGTAAATAGTGATTTCTTTGTTGTAAGCTAAGTAGTATAGTATATTCATGTATGTAAAACATTTTATAATTCGGGAAAGCCTTTGCATACAATTGAAAAGTTCTTTAATCACAGAGTAGTGGAAAAATCCTAAATGTTATTACTGTTTATCAATCTGCACAATATACGCAATTTTGAAAATTTTTTTAGAAGACAGTGTTGCCAAATTGAAAAAAAATATTTCGCGGTTTTATTTCATAATGTTATAGTTTTCCACATAGACTTATGCCTAAGTTACATTTATTTTTACATACAGCACTGCAGGGCCGTCTGAAAAATACCTGGCCCCCGTTCAACGCATGAAAATTAAGTTTTACGAAATGAAATCCCTTTTTATATTCAAAGCTTTAAACTTTAATTAACGCTTGTAATATCAAAATAGTCAATTTTGAATGTAATTATTGAATGTAATTCTTCATGTTGTATTATTGAATGTTATTATTATTTAACTGCGTGTACAATTGTCCATTGCCGGTTACTGCGACTTTATTCAGACTTACATACACCACTTCAGATATGAATGTTACTACGTGTTAACACAAGCGTCCAATGTGGCTGTCATTGTGCATATATAGATCACGTAAGCGACAGTCTACGAATTCTTCGACAACTTGTAAATCAGATATTCGTTT
>CAKNWW010000118.1:0-11228 GCA_932074435.1 Andricus kollari
CAATAATAATAATTCAATAATTTAATAAAAATGTAATAAAATATGTAATGGAAATTTGATAATGTACAATAATGTTATTTAATAATAATCCGGCAGAGAATTTTTTGCCGGTGCCGGCCGAGCATCCACTGTTCCAATAAATTAATTTTTCATTTTTACATAACTCAGGGAACAAAGAAGAAGCCTTCAACCTTATTATTTCAGATATTAATTTCAGTAAAAATAATTAAATTATTAAAATTTATTACATTCACATTTTTAAATTTCAAGCAGCAGTGGTGGTGAATTTATAGATTTTCAGGAATTTCAGAGCATCTAGGCTATCAGAGAACTTATAGAATAAGGAAAATGTAAGAAATACTGAATATTTAAGGATTTTGGGAATTTAAATAAACCTAGGATTTCAAATAATTAAGGATTTCTGAAAATTCAAGAAATTTAATTGAAATTAAGAATTTTTAACCCGAAAAATGATTTTCTAACAAACCATTTCAAATTTCCGCCAAGTAGTTAAATTTTCAACAAAAAAATGACTTTTTTACAAAGCACTTGAATTTTTCATATCAAAACATGAATTTTCAACAAAAAAGATTAATTTTGTTCCCAAACAAATAAAATTGATTAAAAGACAAAGAAGATTAATTTTTTACCAAATAGTTGAATTCCCAAATGCAAACGTTAATTTTCAGCCGAAAAACATGAATTTTAAATAAAATACATGAATTTTTCAACTCAAAAAGATAATTGAAAAAAAATGGAATAGTTCAATTGTCGGTTAATAAATGGAGTACAAGTGAACTATTTGGATTACCTGAATTACTCTAAATTATCGCATTAAAAATGGATAACTACAGATTATAACTGGATTACATTACATAAAAAGTAGATTTATGCTATCTGAAACTGGATTTAATAGGATTACAAATAGATTAACTCCGTTTACAAGCGGCTTACCCAGAATTACTTGAATTACTCCGGATAACAAGTAGATTACTCCGATTCGCAAAGGGATAACTTTACATTATAAGTGGATTGCCGCAACTCAAAAAGTGGATTACTTCGGAATACTTGTATTACTCAGAATTACTTAAATTATGTATATTTTTTACATTAATTTTTCTAAAAATAATTGATATTGGGTTACGTGAGCCTAAGGGAGATTCCTCGATTTCTTCTGGGGTCATATCTTTAACCACGCCGCTGTACATGTTTATTTTTGCCCGTTTATCTGCTAAACATTTTGTTGTATATATTCCACGAAGACGTGTATTACCCTCTAATACTGCAATGACGTCGCCAGAGGGTGTTGCTAAAACATTTCGTTCTTCGGTTGGCATGAACCTATTATTTCCCCTTCCGCGCAATTGAATTGGTGCATCAGCAGGAAAAATGTATTTTCGAATTTCGAATTGCCTCTGCGGATTGTTGTGAGGAATAAGCCGAATATGTTCAAGTCCGAGAGAAGAATCGTGCCTGGCAGGAGGAGACCTGGACCTGACACGAAGAGAAGGTTCGACAGGAGGAAGACACCATTTAGGAGGAGAAGACGTTCCGGAACGTGTAACACCAGGAATAGGGGCCCCATTTGGTAAACAGTCGAATTGAAAACTCAACTCTATAATAAGAAGAAACAGAAGAATACATATTTCTTTATCTTAGATTTCTGCAAATGAAACGTATTCGTGAGATAAAAAATCAGCAATCAAGATAGTGAAGACTGCTTCTCTTTTTTTATATAAAAACAGTCGTTCTAGAATTTAAAAAGCTAAAAATGTGAAAGAATGAGGTTTTCTTGGTTGAATCGAATACGTGGTGAACCATGTTTTTATAATATGAATAAACGAATTGTGAGACTGTAATTGCGATTTATGAAATTATACTCATCAAATAGATCAAACGCAAGACATAAGGTATCTAGTAATAATTATTTATATTGTGACAGTATTACTTGTAATTCACAAAGGGCATCCTGAAGTTTTTATCAAATCTGCAGCATATACATCCTAGTACACAAAATATGGTACACCTCCAACTGTTCGCATATACAGATGGTATACATCTAAACTTCGCCGCGCAATGTTGGGGGTGTACTTGCCGATTCAGAAATTCATTCGAATTCCGTATCGATAAGGTCAGTTTTCGAATTTTCTTTTTTTATAACGCACACATTCTGGATTCTTTCGGTATGAATTCAGATTTAGTTCGTACTTATTTCGTACAACGTCAAATAAAGTTTTGGAAGACAAAAAAAATAGGGATAGACTGTAAATAATTAAAATTCTAGATGTATTATGTTAGAATATTTACCAATAGAATTAAGGATAGTAGCCCAAGATAATACGATAATATTAACAATCCTCATGTTTTCTAATTAGACAAAAAACGGAATGATATATTGATGAAGAATGCGAAGAAGAATGTAACTTATGAATATTCTGGAACTTCATTCGTTTATATAATATCATATAGTCGTTATGTCACAAATTGTAAGCGTCAAGCTTGTCTTTATGAAATATTTTCTTTTCATTCGAGTCTGCTCAAACATTGAGTAACTACATTCGTTAAATCTGGTATTGGAATTTATATAATATTTTAGCTTTTACGTAAATCCGGTACTTACTTTTAAAATCGGTAGCAATTAAAGACGGGAATATTTACCGTGATTTTATAAATAATTTTGATCAATGTTCGTTTTTATACTTGAGATAATTTTATTACATCCTTAAGCCCTCGTTGAAATATAATTATCAAGATTAACATTACCAAAAAACAATATTTGCGTTAAAGCTTGAAGATGAACTAAGTTCACGATGGACGTGTTGCTGTTGATAAGGCAAATTTCGAAACTGTAGAGGGAGCATAATAGTTACGTGTTCCCACCTAAATTTTTTTTTTTATCGAGTCGAATCTTGTCTGAATTATAGTCCTAGTATGAAATCTATAAGCGCTCGATAACGTATGTACTTCGCGCTAAGCGCTCAGTCTTTGTATTTCCCCCACATTTGTGCGCAGGCCTTTTAAAATTAAAGGTCAAAGTTTCAACAACTGTAATTTGGTGATTGTGCATTCTCTTTTGTTAAAGGTCCTTCGGCTTTAACGAACACATTCTCATCACGCGTCTCGTTCTCCGCACAAGATTTTATCGAAAATGCGAACTTTTTTACATTATTTTCAACTTTATTATATCAAATGTATATTACATTTATTTCTGTACCTCGGTCTGGGAATACTTATTCATATATTGCAAAATAATGCACACATTTTATTCTTCATGATTACTTTAATATTTATTTCTTATTTTGCATTACATTTTATTCTCAGCTACCCTAAAAAATGTATCACGTCAATGAATTTCTCTTATTACAATTCATAACATGCTTTGGCATTGAAACATACGTATTTACATTGGCTTGTTCTTATAATTTGAAAAAAGCGTATGCTATTTAAAAAAAAATGTTACTAAACATTTTATTGCAGCTTGTGTCATCTTTCCATAATTTTATTTTATTTTTAATGTTTTTTTCACGATTTAATATAAGAATACGCATCATAGCATGGGGTGGTTCCAAGCAAATTTGTAGATATAATTTAGGCGAAAAATCCAAATCCAAAATAGCTGGTTAACGAACTCGATCTTTCCTTTTGGTCCCTGAAACTGTGTGCAGAAGCACAATCCCATCCGATTAGTCTTTCAAAAGTTATCTGAGATACAGACGACGACAACAACAGACGGACAGACACCGACGTAAAAACTATTTTTTCTGACTCAGAGGGCATCAAAACGTCGATATTTGATGGAATCCACGAAAGTCATTTTTCACATAAAATCTATACCTTCTTATTATGATGAGAATGTAATAAATAATGTGGTACCCTCCAGCTTTTTCATTCTTCATAACTTAAAAAATATAGTATTTTTCCGCTAAATCGAAAAAATACACGAACGCGTAACGCGCCATTGATAATGATAGTAAATATAAGAAATAAGGTTTCACAATCTTCCGTCAAACCAGAATTTATCGATGTTTTAACTTTTTGAAAAACTATTCTTTAATTATAGTACAAAAATTGCCTTAATTTTTTCCAAACTGCAGATATTGTTCTCAACTCAGCTAATTTTGGCAGCAAACGAAAGAAATTTGTGATTCAAAGTATCAGAGACTCTGAAGAAACTTCCAGAAGGATTTGAGTATGAAACTAAAATAAATGAAACCAATAAAGACATATTTATTAAACCATTGAATTTATCAAAATTATAAGCTTATTCAATAAATAATCAACTTTACATTACTTATAACACTTTAATTCAACTTCGGATTACAAACAAGATTATATTTGAGTTTTACAATTTTTTTAAATTAAACTAATGATGTGGAGGAAAAGGTTACATGGCGCGACTAAATACTCTGTGGTGCGAGAAATACACAGAGCTCTCGCATCTTTCGCATTAAAGTCTGTGAAACTGTGTCCAGGAACTCCAAAAAAGGGGTTATATACGCGGTCCGCCTACTTAACCGCAGCCAGAACAAGCCGGCAAGAGAAAAAGACATGGAACACTGAGACTAACCGCGAGCAGCCATCCAAAGATCTGGCTGAAATGGATGACGAGCTTCGTGGAGATTTTTCTGAATAATCCGACCTCTGGATAATCAATTGTAGTGTATTAATGCAGCGAGAGCTTTGGCAGATGCAAACCGCAAAACAAAACCATCGATTGATTATAAGACCAAAAGACGAATGCTTCAACTCAGCACAAAGATAGGCTGGGCAAGGCAGTACGCGTCCCGCATCCAGTGTGTTATTGACTACATAAAATCTGGCAGGACTTTCACTGCCAAGGTTCGACAGTTCGCGCGCGAACTACGGATCCATCATCACACACTCAACAAATGAAAACTACTGACCATCAAGCAGGATATTGTTGACAGAATACGAGTACTATCTAACGCTTGGAGAAGTCTAGAGAGGGGAGAGAGGTGGGTCAGAGAAAATCAACAGTTTTTGTATGACCCATCTCGACTCTTCCAGGACCATCCAGTTACTGTCGTCCACCCGCCGAAACCAGAGGAGGTCGAGGGTTTTTGGAGAGAATTCTACGAAGTCCAGAATCACTGAACAAAAATTCAAAGAATACAAATAGCTCCGAAGAGGTAAACAGTGCCCTCATAACACCTGAGGAGGAATGCCCACCTATCACTGCCGAGGAGGTGAAAAAATTATTAAGAGGCATTAAGAAGTATCAGCATCTGCACCGCATTTTCACCTCATATCTAAAGTCGGAATAGGCTAATCCGGAGTAATTGGTGGAAGGGCGCACAGTGCTCCTGCCGAAGACGGGCAACTTAGCTGACCCTAAGTATTACAGGCCAATAACTAGTCTGAACATACTGTATAAGATCTTAATGGCGATCAGAAATGATAGAATTTTTCGGACAATTGGGCCTGTGCGGCGAGAGATGTACGAACAACGCGGCTCAAAGAAATGCGTAGCTGGATGTCGGGAGAACCTGCTCATCGATAGATGTGTCTGTTAAGACGCAGCATTTTATCAGCATTAGATATCGATGGCCTGTATAGATTACCGGAAAGCTTTCGATTCAACCTTTCACCGACTTATCATATGTCTGTTGGAAAGCCTAAAGGTTCATCCACACATCGTGAGGTGCATAGAGAGATTAATGCCGCTTTGGAAAAACGAATTTACTATCTAATCTGGAAAACATCGTGTGATCACTGATAGTGTCACCTATCAGAGAGGTGTGTTTCAGGTCAACAGCATGAGCCCACTCCTCTTTTGTCTCACATTATTGCCACTACCTCTCGCACTTCGCCATTCCAAAGGGCACCTCTGCAATTAACCTGTAAGTCGAAAGCATAAGGTCTCGAATGTATTTTACCTTAATGATCTTAAGATCCGTGCTAAAAATCAAGGAGTACACTGAATAGATTGGAATGGAGTTCGGGTTAGAAAAATGCGCACTAAAAACTCAACGCTATATTAGTTATAACACTTTAATCCTACTTCGGATTACATAAAATATTATATTTAAGTTTTACACTTTTTTAATTAAACTAATGATGTGGAGGAATGTCGTTTATATTTACTATTTTAAAATTCTTCAAGATTGGGTTACGCTGGCTTAAGGGCGTTTCCTGGATTTCTTCTGGGGTCATATCTTCAACGACTCCGCTGTCCATGTTTATTTTCACACGTTGTTTAGTTAAACGTCTTGTTCTATATATACCACGAAGCCATTTAGTACCTCCCAATATTGCAACGACGTCACCTGTGCATGTTGTTAAAACATCTTGTTCATTGATGGGCATGGGCTTGAAGGTATTAGGCCTTTGGCCGCGTAATTGAATTGGTTTACCAACAGGAAAAGTGTATTTTCGAATTTCGTATTGCCGTTGCGGATTGTTGTGAGGAATAAGCCGCATATGTCCAAGTCCAAGAGAGGAATCATGCCCGGCAGGAGCAGATGGCCTAAAAGGAGGAGACCTGGACCTGAGACGAAGAGGGGCCTCGTCAGGAGAAGGTAGTATAGCAGGAGGAGGTCTGGACCTAGTATGCAGAGGAGGCTTGTCAGGAGGAGGTGGCCTGGCGGGAGGAGACCTGGGCCCCACACGAAGAGAAAGCTCGAGAGAGGGAAGCCATCTTTCAGGAGAAGAAGAAGTTCCGGAACGAGAAACACCAGTTATTGGGTCACTATTAGGTAAAGAGTTGAACTGTGAACTCAGCTCTGCAAAGACAAGAAACAGAAGATAACATTTTTCTTTATAGTAGATGTCTGCCTTTTTCTATAGGCGCATATAGCCTTATTGGAATATTTTTTAGTGTTTCGTGGACCCAGAGCGTCTGTCTGACAGTTGCACTTGCAGGGAGCAGGGAGGAATAGTTGGGTAGTAGGAAAGTGTGGAGAAGTGAGAGAAGGTGCAGTATAGGAATGGAAGGGAAGTGAAGGAGAAGTGAAACGGAAATAAAGGGAGGGGTAGTTTTGTGAGGTAAAAAGAGGATCTTTATGGGAGGGTGAGAAGTAAGCAAAAAGAAGGCGAGTACAGAAGGGAAACTACGGGACTGAAAGTATAAGAGGAGGGGTTAAAATGACCTAATTAACGTGTTATTGAACCAAGAAACACTTTTCTGTGTGTGCCGGGTACCTAGGTCGACTGATTTTTAGGAGGAATTTTCCTCATTTCTCCTGGGCATATCACAGGAGATCCTAGGGATATCCCAATTCTCTAATTAAGTACATTCTTGGAAATTCAGATGTATCCACTGCAAGTTATATGTATATTCAATCGTATCAATACAATAACAAATCATTTAACAATGTCGGGTATTTTTCCGGAGATTTTGTACAAAGTACAACATTATAAAGTACAATAATAGTAGAGTCCCCTATAAAGTCACTTCCAGATAAATTCCATAATGACTGTCAGTTTGCGAAAACTGTCACGCAATAAAAAATGACGCTTTAATAAAAGTCAACAATTTCTCGTGTATTCGTGCATGATTATAATCTATTCTCATTTATATTATGTAAACTAACGTGGCACATATTAATTTGATTGTTTTGTCATCATAAAAACTGATTTTGCTGTTATAAGAACTGTTCAATTTAGAGGTTACAGATACAATAACAGCCAACGTTTAAATTTTCAGAATGTAGCTTGTTTTTTATTGTAAGTAGGCTCCTATTGGTTATGACAATAATTTACGGTAATAATTTTTTTATAATTATACTGAGATAGAAATTGAAAGAAACCGAATATTCGAGATTTGTATAAAGCGGTTTTTTGTCAAACAACTGTTTGTGAATCTTTATGTTTTCAGCCATTCTACATATTTTAATTAGTATGCATTTTAGAAATATTGGTTTCTATTGCCAAAATTGTGTATATCCCGCACAGGACGTTGAGTGGATATCTTACGGAGTAAAAATGTTGATATCCTTGGAATATGTCACGGATATCCCGGGAGATTTTTATGACATTTTTCAGGATATCCCATATCCTGCCGAGATGTCCTAAGGCTATGCGAAAGGTATCATTTTGTTCTGAACAATGAACAGTTTCGAGTGTTCTTTCTGGTATAGATATTGATGCGAATTTTGTATTAATAGGGTCTCTTTTCGAATTTCCTTTCTTATAACAAACATATTCTGGATTATATTGTAATAATTTCAGATAAAATTGGTACTTATTCAGGACAAACCTAAATGCAGTTTAGACGAAAAGAACAATTGGGACAGATTGCAGATTATATCGCGAAAATTCTGATCAGCGGATAGGAAAAAAATATATAACTAAAATTATAGATACATTATATTATAATATTCACCAATAGAGTTGAGGAAAGCCGCCCAAAATAAGACGAGAGTATGAACAATCCTCATATTTTCTGATAATTAGAAACAAAACGGATTCATATATTAACGAAGAATTCGAATAACAAGCAATGGAACTAATGAATATTCTGGTACGTTGTTGACTTAATGATATGCTATAGTTCTTTTTTATTAATTTTAAACGTTAAGTCGGCCTTTCTGAAATATTTACATTTCGTCAGTGTCAGTTTCAAGAAAAAGATAACGTTATCAAATTTGTTAAAACTGATTACAGAATTTAGATAATGTTTTAGATCTTAGGTCATTCCGGTGCTTACGTGGAAACAATATTTTTGAGCGGGCGAGAGGGAAGTAAACAAAAGTAGGGGGTGAAGGAGAGGGAAAGTATGGGAGGGGAGATTTTAACGACTGAATGAAAATCTTAGTAGACTGCGAAACCCATTTTTTCAGTCACATTTTATGGAAGGTTTCTTTTTAGATTTTGATTGGTGGGAAATTTCATATACGTTGAGTTGCTCAAATTAACAAGAACCGTCGGATTCGGATAATTAAAATGATAGCATTAAATGTAAGGGTAATAAAATAAATTGATTAAACCATTAAATATTTTTAATTTATTATCTTGTGTCTTGCAATAAAAATTCAACATAACATTACTTGTAACATTTTGGACCTACTTTCGATCACAAAAAATAGTATAATATATTTTTACATTTTTTTTAATTAAATTAATTATGTGGAGGAATATCTCTTACATTAACTGTTCTAAAAATCTTGGATATTCGGTTACGTATACCTAAGGGAGTTTCCTCGATTTCTTCTGGAGTCATATCTTGAACCACGCCACTGTACATGTTTATTTTGGCGCGTTTATCCCTTACACTTTTTGTTGTATATATTCCACGAAGACGTGTAGTACCCTCCAATATTGCAAGGACGTCGCCAGTGGATGTTGTTAAAACATTTCGTTCTTCGGTTGGCATGGGCCTATTATTTCCTCTTCCGTGCAATTGAATTGGTTTGTCCGCAGGAAAAATGTATTTTCGAATTTCGTATTGCCGGTGTGGATTGTTGTGAGGAATAAGCCGGATATGTTCAAGTCCGAGAGAAGAAAGATGCTCGACAGGAGGAGACCTGGATCTAATACGAAGAGACGGCTCGGCAGGAAGAAGGCATCGTTCAAAAGAAGAAGACTTTCTGGAACGGGAAACACCAGGAATAGGGTCGCCATTTGGTAAACAGTCGAACTGGAAGCTAAACTCTGCAATAACAAGAAACAGAAGAATACATATTTCTATATCTTAGATTTCTGCAAATAAAACGCATTCGTGAGATCAAAAATCAGCAATCAAAATAGTGAAGACTTTTCCCCATTTTTTATACAAAAAGAATCGTTCTTGAATTTAGAAAGATAAAAATGTCAAAGGATTAGGTTTTCTTGGCTGAATTGAATACATGATGAACTATGTTTTTATAATATGAATAAACCAATTGTGAGAATGTAATTGCGATTCATGTAATTATATTCATCAACTAGATTAAACGCAAGACGTATGGCGTCTAGTGAGAACGCAAAATGTTGAAAATTTACATTTTTGGGTTGAAAGTTAAACTATTTTGTAGAAAATTCGTCTTTTTGGCTCGAAAATACTGCTCTTAACTACTTTGTAGAAAAGTCATTATTTTATTTGAAGGTTAGTTAAAAATGTATTTCTTTGGTTTAAAATTAATTTTTTTAACTGAAAAATTAATTATTCCTTTTCAGTTTGAAAAGTTGTCTCTTTTAGTTGAAAATTCATCTATTTGGTTAAAATTCATATATTTTGTAAAAGATTTGTATTTGATGGTAGAAAGAAACCTCTTGATTTGAAATAGAACTATTTTGTTCCAAATTCATGTATTTTGTCTAAAATTCGTATTCTTTGATAGAAAAACTAATTCTCTTGATTGAAAAGTTAACTATTTGGTTGAAAGTTAAACTATTTTCTCAAAAATTCATTTGTATAGGCAAAGATGCATAACTTCAGATAAAAATTAATTTTTTTTTTCGAAAATTAAATTACTTTATTAAAGATTCGTTTATTTTTGTTTAAACTTAAAAAGGTAACACATCTGTTAGAAATAATTGATCATGTAACCTTAAAACATTTTTTTAATTTTCAAACTGATAGAATTGATATAAATATTTGATTAATAAATAATTGAAACTTCGAACCATAAATTCTAATGGATTATTATGTAAAAAAGTAAAGTGTTTTGTAGAAAATTCATCTCTTTTGCTCAAAAATTCATAAATTAATATTTTTTAGTTAAAAAGGTTAACCATTAGTTTGAAAATTTGTGTATTTTTCTCAAGATTTTTTTTGGTCATAAATATAATTTTCTTTGTTAAAAATTAATATTTTTCATTGAAAATTCAAAAATTTGGTTGAAAATTCACCATTTTGTAATTGATTTGAAAATTAATCTCTTTCGGTAGAAATTGTATTTTTTTGGCTAAGATTTTCCTAAACTGCCCCTGCACCCAAATCTTTTTATGTTAGTTTTGAGTGACCGATGAACTTACAGAACCTAACAAATGGAGTACTTGGTTCAATATTTTAGAATACGTCATGTAATTGATGCATATCCCATAATATTTTTGAATAGCCTTGAAAATCCTTTTTTGTAGAAAAGAAAATTCGGGGAAGCTGGTGGAGGGGGATCTTGCAAATGGAGGGGTAGTAGAGTAGTAAGGGAACTAAGGAGGAGTAGCGGGAAGTGGCGCGAAAGTAGTAGGTTAGGGTTGGTAGGTAAGTGAGGGTTAGTAGAGGAGGGTAATCAGAGGAAGCAGGCGAGGGATAGTATGGGAATGTGGGTGAGTAATGGAGGGGTAGT
>CAKNWW010000119.1:0-15221 GCA_932074435.1 Andricus kollari
TGCTGGAAAACTTTTCTCTCAAACAAAACAATTTCACTTTTAGGATTATCCTTCCGTTTCTGTACTTAACTATTATGAAGGAATATTAGATAGGAGAGGAGTACTATCTATGACATATGCCATTTAAGTACGTCTTCGGGATATGCAGATTAGAAATGAAGACTTTCAAAAACGAAGTGATTACTAAAGTCATTTGTAACTGATAGATGGTCGAGATAGTAGAATATCTTTGCGATGACTCTTTTATATGGTGTTTTGAAAATTACCAAAAGGTATTAATGAAACAATTTTCATAAACAAATTCATCATTTGTCTATTTTTCAACAAATAGGCTCAATTTTCTCAAAAATTTAACTGAGCATTTATCTTTGCGATGACCCTTCTATGTTGCTTTGCTAATTTCCAAGAATTATGATTTAAACCATTTTTGTCAGGAAATGCAGACTTTTCTATTTTCAACGAATAGACTTAATTGGTTCACCGAATCAACTAAGAATGATTGGTAGAAGAGCTTTTTTCATGATGTTTTGAAAATTCCCAAGAATTATTAATTGTTTATAACTAAGATTTTTTTATAATAAATTTTTTGTTTCAATGAATAGGCTACATTTTTTTACAGATTAAACTGAGAAAATATTTGCGATTACTATTTTCTATAGTAATCTACAAATTCCAAAGAATTATGATTTATTTATGTAAACAAATTTTTCAAGGAAATTCAGAGCTTAATTTTTTTGACTGAATGAACTCAGAATGCTTTTCCGGTGACTGTTTGATATTATACTTTGCAAATGTACACGAGTCATTAATTATTTAAACAATTTTCCTCAATAAATACAGAGTTTGGCTATTCTTCAAGGAATAGGCTCATTTTTTTTACATTATTATCTAAGAATTTCTGTTGTTTGGCTATTTTTCAACGAATACGGAATCAACTTAGGATGCCTTACCGATGACTCTTTAGTATGCCGCTTTGTACATTTACAATAATGATCGATTAATTGCACCATTTTCATGAACAATTATTTTTTTAGCTTACATTAAAACAAACATGCAGCTATAACCTTTTTAATAATAAGCACAACTTTTCTTTTTGAAGCATAATATTGAAATTAAAACCATTTGAACATTTGAAACAAATTCATTTTTATAAGGGAACGTATGCACAATATATGTAATAAGAATTGAAAAAACATTTCACATTTTAATAATTTTATTAATATTGATTTTTGTTAATTAATTTAATAATTTTTTATTATAATTACAAAGAATAGAAAATGAACTAAGAATATCCTTCAGATGACTTTTATTTAGGTTGCTTTGTACATTTGCAATAATTGTCAATTATTCAAACAATTTCAATCAAAACACGGAGAGTTTCGCTATTTTTTAATAAATAGGCTCCATTTTTTATAGAGTGACTTTTTGATATAATGCTTTGCAAATTTCAAAGAATGGTTCATTATTTAAACGATTCTGATAAACAAATCAAGAGTTTGGCTACTTTATAAATAATAGGCTCAATTTCTTTACGGAATCAATGAAGAATGTTTTTAAAATAACTCTTTTCTATGTATGAGACGTTGAAAATTCATAATAATTATCTGTAATTATTTAAACAATTTTCATAAACAAATTTATAACAATTTGTTGACGGAGTCAACTACGATTGCCTTTACGATGACTCTTTACTATGTTTTGTAAATTTAGAAGAATTATTAATCATTTAAAGAATTTAGATTAAAAAATTTAGAGTTTGGCTATTTTGCAAGGAATAGGTTGAAATTTATTTCTGGATTAGATAAGAATATCTTTCCGGCGACATTTTTCTACGATGCTCTGCAAATTTCAAAGAATTAATTATTATTGAATCAATGTTGATAAACAAAGTATATATAAGTATTGTAAATTTTGAAACTATCGTACATAGGAAAGAGTCATTTGAAAAATTAAAAAGCCTTTTTTTTTGATTCCGTAAAGAAATTGAGCCTACTCGTTGAAAAATGGTCAAACTCTTACTTAATTAATTATTTAAACATGTTTATCAACATACCCAGAGTTTACCTTTTTTCAAGGAATAGGCACAATTTGTTTACGGAGTCAAAAAGTATGTCTTTCCGAAGACTCTTTTTCTATGTGTCTGTACAAATTCAGATTTTGGCTATTTTCAACGAATATGCTATATTTTTTTATAGAATTAACCAACAATATTTTTCCGATTACTTTTTATGACTCTTTTCTACGTTGCTTTATAAATTTACAAGAATGAATAACAATTTAAACAATTTTTATACCAGAATTTAAATTTTGGCTACTTTTTAACAAACAGGCTACATTTTTTTACAGAATTAACTCAGAATGTCATTGCGATTACTTTTTTAGATGATGCTTTGCAAAGTTCAAAGTATTATTAATTATTTGAACAATTTCCATAGAGAAATCAAGAAATTGGCAATTTTTCAACGACTAGGATCAATTATTTGAGGGCATCAAGATTTTTACGACACTTTGCAAATATACAATACTTAATAATTATTTACATAATATTCATAAACAAATTCAGAGTTTAGCTATTTGTCAACGAATGGGCTACATTTATTACAGAATGAACTAAGAACGTCTTTCCGATTCCTTTTTTCTGTGATACCTCGTACATTATCAAGTATTATTAATTATGTAAACAATTTTTATAAAGAAATTCAGGGTTTAGCTGTTTCGGAAGTAATAGGCTGAGTTATTTTACGAAAGGGAGAAATTAGGTATTTCCAATCAGACTTTCCTACGTTGCTTTGCACATTTGCAATGATTATTATCTATTTAAAAAATGTTCATAAACATATTGTTGAAGGAATAGACACAATTTGTTTACGGGGTCAACTAAGATTGTCTTTCCGATGCTCTTATCTCTTATATTTGTTGTACATTTACAATAATTATTACTTATTTAAGCAACTTTCATTGAAAAAATCAGAATTTGGCTAATTTCCAATGAATAGGGCGACTTTTTTTACAGAATTAACTAAGAATATCTTTCTGATGACTTTTTTCTATTATTCTCTTCAAATTTGCAAGATTTATTAATTATTTAGAATGCTTTCATGAGCAAATGAGGACTTCGTCAATTTGTCGAAGAAACACGCCCGCCAAACCTCCTGCTCGACATTAATTGAAACCGACGTTAAAACGCATAAAATACAGAGCTCGGTCGTATACGTCGCAGATGGTCATCCATCCGAGTGCTATGTGCGTTCGAAATGGCTTGACATCTGGACTCTTCTCGAGTGGAGAACATTTACTGTGTATTTCTATGAAAATTTGTACGCGCCACAATTTTATAATTTTGTAATTCTGCAACGTGAGAGCCGTATCCTAATCAAAATTATTGAAGTAAACATTAACTTCATGATATTTTATTGAACTAAATTTCCAAACTCAATAATTACATGTACATAAATTGGTCGCGCGCGAAGAGCGCGTATAAGGCTCTATGTTATTTCAAAATTAATCTTCTTGTTTAAAATATTCATAATTTTAATTGATAATTCCTCTTTTTGGTTTGAAACTTAACTATTCCACTTGAAGATTCATAATCTTATTTAAAAATTCATCACTGTTGTTGAATATTGAAGTATTTTGTTTAAAATAAATTTTTTCCCCAAAAATAATTTCTCCAACTGAAATTTTAACCGTTCCATTTTTTGTAACAAAAATATTATTTATTAGTGGAAAATGTAAGTATTTTTTCCAAAATGATTTATTTTGCAATGTCTTGCTCTGTTGTGTCAAAGGATATGTAGAATGAACGTCATTATTAAAATAAATGTTTGCGTTTTACGGCAAATATGATTAAGTTACTTGTAGTCTACCGAGTGTCACTATTAATCGAATGGAGGTAAAACTTTCCAGAAAACTGGTTGGAACCTTAGTCAACAACTTTCTCACTGGAAGTTTTCTGTTTTTTTAAATTCCCGCGATAAACGGAGCGCTTCAAGGTCAACCCTTTAAGCGCCCCCGGGGTATGAGAAGACCCCAATTTTGTTTGCGCGATTTTTATCAAAAAGTAATAAAATGACATGAAAAAATAAATAGGTAATCATGAAAAAACGTTCCTCCCACTTTTCATGAAAAAAAAAACACTTCAAGTTCCCAAATAAATACCTTTTTCACAGCTGCAATGTAACAATTTTTTTTTCTTGAAGAGCCATATTTTGAGAATTACAGGTTAAATTTTTAGGTTAAAATATCGAAAATTCACTGAGTTATGATTTTTTTCGTGAAAAAATTCATTTTTCACGTTTTCGTACGATCTTTATTTTTCTAACACGCAGCAAAAAATTTTTCGTTGATAAAACCTTATATACACACTAAAAGAATAGTTGAAAAGTATTCAGTAATTTTTTGGAATTGAAATAACGGCTACTCTCTTTGCAATATGACATTTTCCGACAAGGGGGTCGCCAACGACCCCTCATGGCGCTTTGTGTTATTATTACATAGCATGGCGCTTTAAGGGTTAATATTTATGTATTAGTTTTGCAAAGACACAATACCAAAAATAACAACTTTTTGGTTTATTACAGTATTTAGGTCTTTCTTCCTTACCTACTTTCAGAATGTCCGAAAATGTAATTTGGTATTAATAAAAGTGCTAAATTCTGAAAATTAACTCAGTTAATGCGAGTTTATGTGAAAAATATTGAAATATTCCGTCTGCGAAAAATCTGTTTTTTTTTCGATTACTTCCAAAATGGTCAAACGTACAAATATTCGCATATCTTCTTTTAATCTGGAGAGGTTAAATTGTTGAGTTTTAAAGCCAAAAGATGGATTTTCCAAACAGTTGCATTCTTCACAAAAAATTGTCAAGCCATGTTCATGCATTTTCTACGAAAAGAGACATGTTTGAAACTAAAAACCATCAATTTTCAAGCACTAACGGTACAGTTACATTCTCAGTTTGAAAAATAAATCTAAAACCAAGAAAAGGATAATTTTTACCAAAATGGCAACATTTGCATCCAAAGAGCTGAACCTTTTACGAAAAAGACGATTCTTCGATAGCAAACATTATTTTATAACAAAGTGGTTCAACCTGAAAACAAGGGTCCAGAATTCTGAATAGCTAGACGGCAAAACATCGAAAAAAATAGGAGTTTTCTGCCTCCTTTTCAAGCGTCGACATTCAATTGTTCTGAGAAAGCGGCCGACGTTATGAAAAATCTAAAAAAAATGCACAGATGTTCTTTCAACATTCTTTCATGGAATGCACTTGAAACAAAATGTTAAATATTCAAAAAATTTCTTTTCGCGGAGATTTAATTACGAATACTTTATCTTGAGAACGAATTGATATAATAAGGTAACTACTTGCCCTGCTGTGCCGGACGCACGCCTACACGGATTGCAGTCACAAATATTCAAAATCATATTACTTGCGTAACAATACTTCTATAAGAAATTTAATTATTTTACTGCACTCGCGTTACAAAATGGTAAATTTGGAGACATTAAACGGCTTCTCATCTCATTCTTTGTCATTGGTAAAGAAATTCCCGTAAAAAGTAAATGTTTGAATATTTTATAATTTTGAAAGATATATTGCATTGAAGAATATTGAAATAATATCTGTGCATTTTTTTCAGATTTTTCCTTCTCGACTTTTGGTCCTGACTTCAGTTCAATTTTTCCCCAGAAAATATGAATTTTCGAGGAAGTAAATCAATTTTTGAGGACGAAGACTAATTATCTCAAATGAGAAGATTTTTAAAAGAATGCATGAATCTCCAAACAATTCTTAAATTTGCAACTTTAAAAGATAGATTTTTCACCCGCAAAGGAGTACTTACACGTGTTGTTTCCTTTGACGACATTCTCTATTTCAATTCTTGTTGCGGCTAGGCTCTGCAACAATGAGAACTTCACAAACAATTCGAAAAAACGAACACAAACAGTTACAAATAATCCCACAATGACACTTAACAACAATCGTACAACAACAATTACAAAAAATCCTACAACACTTGCAAACAATAGTACAAAAACACTCAAAAACAATTACACCACAACAAGAACAGTAACAAACAATCACACAGACAAGGAAGTATAGCTAAAATTGCTATAACTGAGTTCGTTTGGTAATTTTGCTGTACACCGCACGGAGGTTAGTTAAAACTGAAAGAGGTCTGAAAGAAAATATTGTAGTACCCCCAAGCCTTCTAGGACCTAAAAGGCACTCCTTCTTGCACTCTCCTGAGCAGGTATAGGGCCATGAAAAAGGATGCAATCGGACAGCCAATGATTGACAAGATTCATGTCAACCGTAGTTTTTCGGTTACGCCTACGCTTCTGTTCTATCATAGATTTCAGTAGCTCTTTGGCATTGCAGTCGTTTTAATGTGAATGTAGTGAGCCTCCGTGCATTAGTGTTACGAAAAGGATACCTCATCATATTGATACCGATGTGATCCAATAGCAGATACGAGCAACGTGTGAGTAATCAAAGTTTCCTGTCATTTGTCCATGAGGTATTTTCAATGAATTGCAGCAATTTATTAGAGCTGTAGCATCATCAAGCGCGCGCTATGCGCGCGATTGATATCTTAAAAAATATTGTGTTCTCTTCAAACCTTTCAAAATCCTTAAAAAGCTTCAAAATTTTATTTCGAAATCTTCAAAAATGTACATTTTGTTTGCCATTATTTGAAATATTCTCAATATTTAAATTAATTCTACAATTTTTTCGAAACTTTTAAATATCTTTTAAAATGATTCGAATGTTTCCCAAATTATTTGTAAAAATCCTGCAAAATTGAAAAACTACTCTTAAAACTGATTTTTCAAAACCAAAAATCATTAAAACATTCTCCACGAATCTGAACAAAATTTGTTATTATTTCGAAACCTTGTAGAAATCTAGATTAAAAAAAAAATTATTTGACTTCGTTTCAAGTATTAAATTATTTTTGAATTTTTTCAAAAATTTAAAAATATCTTTTAAACTTACTCGAATATTTCATGAATTTTGTATTATTGCAAAATTGACCAATTTTGCTTCGAAATTTTAGACATTTAGGAAATAATTTGAAATTTGTTCAAATCTTTTACACTTTTCTAATGCAATGTATTTTTTCAAACAAATTTTTTTGTTTAATTTCTTGAAATGTTTTAACATTCTTAAAAAGCTTTTAAATTTTGTTTTGAAATCTCAAAAAATCTACATTTTGTTAAAATTTGTTTAAAATATTCGCAAGATTCCAATTAATAATGAAATTTTGTATAAACTTCTAAGCATCTCTTAACATGATTCGAACTTTTCCTAAATTTTGTTTCAAAATCCTGCAATATTACAAAAAACTACCTTGAACTCTTCCAGATTCCTTTTGGACAATTTTCGAAATCTTTTCCAATGTTTTGGAATCTTTGTAAATATTCTCTTAAAACTTAAGACATTTTTTTAGAAACCTACCAAAAATCTAGATTTCAAAAAATTTGACATCTTTGCAAGTTTGAAATTGTTTTGTATCTTCTCAAAACCTCTAAATATCTTTTAAACTGACTCCAATGTTTTAAAATTATTTTAATCTTGCTGAATTGAAACATTTTGCTTTAAACTCTTAGAAATTTTAGGACATAATGTGCAATCTTTTGAAATCTCTTCTAATTTTCTATTAAAACTTACATTAAGAAAAAATAATTTAAAGTTTTCCCAGCAATCTTATGAAATCTTCAAAAATCTACATTTTCCTTTATAGTCATTTATAATAACAAATATATTAAACAAATGTCCCAATTGAACGTCTTTTCCTAGAAAAAAGTTTTCAAATATTTTTCTGCTAATTCAGTGACTGGCTCATATTTATAGTAACAAATAGTATAAAGAAATGCTCCTATTAAACAGATTTTCCAGAAAAAAAATTATTCGTTCCATTAAGTTGAAAGCACATATTGATATTCAATCAATATGATCGGCTACTAATGAAATATTTGATTGTTATAAACAAATAATTTAACATATACAAAACGGTAACAGTCAAATATTTCTCTAATAATTTCCTTACTTTCAGGAATATTTAATTGAGTAATAAACTTTTTCTAAGAAAAGGCGTTGAATTAGAACACTTCGTTTTCGATAGATTTCAATATATTTCGAGAGGTTTCGATCCATTTCGAGATAATTCAAGATATTTCGTTAGATTTCAAAAGATTTCGAGATAATTCGAGAGATTTCGGTAGATTTCCAGATAATTCGAGAGATTTCGTGATTTTTTTCTGAAGGAGATTTATTAAATAGGAGGATACGTCAGTTTCGACATCATGTTGGACTTTTAGTATGTAACATGACGTTGCTCCGCAAGCACGACAATGCTTGATAATTGTTTTTGAAGTTATTACTTTTGTACTGTAGATTTGAAAAAGCGTAATGTATAATTTGAAAATGATTGATCGTATGATATTTCCAGAAATCTTGGGAAATTTGTTTAAATATTGTGAGGACTTTTAAAATACCTTAAAATCATTAAAATCTTTGAAAATCTAATCAAATTCGTAAAAACATTTTTAAAGTACCACGGAATATTTTTCAGTATCCTAATACCTTATAGTTTCTATACAATTCTTCTAAATCTTCTGAAATTCTGTGAAATTCTTTGACACCGCATACCACTTTTTGAATTAGGGGAGAAGCAGGTAATGCGGGGGGGGGGGGGCGCAAAACATATATCAATCGGTAGTTAGAAAAATATAGTCAATAATGTAATGGAAAAATATTTAACACGTAGGTCAATATCTTAGCTTTGTTTTATTCATATGAAAAATTGAATCTCTATTATTTAAAATACTGAATTATTGAGATTTTCAAAGAAGTGAACGTGCGTCAACTTACCTTACCAGTCGGGTAATGTTGGTATTCGCGCTCGATTATATATTTCTCTCGCGCTTCGCGCTCGATAATGCATTTACCTCGCGCTACGCGCTCGTTCTTCGTATTTACCCCACATATGTGCACAGACCTTATAAAATTAAAGGTCAAAGCATCGACAACTGTAACTTGGTGATTAAGAATTCTCTTTTGTTAAAGCTCCTTCGGCTTTAGCGAACACATTCTCATCACGTATCTCGTGTTTCGCACTCGATTTTGTCATTTTTTCACTTCGAGAGCATACCAAAGCCCAATCAAAGAAAAAAGGGGCTGGGGTCAAATTGTACACAAACCTTTTTACACAAACAAAATTTTACATACCTCCTCTGATGAGAATGAAAAAAACTAAATTTCTAACCAAATAGTGCATTTTTCAGATAATTTGTTGAAATTTTGACCAAAAAAGATAGTTTTTTAACTAAATATTTGTATTTTCAATAAAATAGTCAAATTTTCATTACAGATTTGAAAAAAGAATATCTTAAGAAAGCGGAAAATAGTTAATCAACGGCTTCTAATCTGTTAACTTAATTTGTCGTCCAAAAGTTAATCTTTAAATTATATCAATATTCTCAAATGTAAAAAAAAGGGTGAAGAATTGCATTTATATATATATACTTATTTTTGCCGTTATTTTTTACGATCTTGTCTCTTGTGTTGTTTTTTTCCAAAAATTGAATTTTGTTTTTTCAATGTTATTTTTTACGAATAAAACAAAAGCTACACATCCTATCAAAAAGTGATTTAAAACAAATTTGTAGATGTTTTGTGTATATGCCAATTTTTGTTTCTTTATCATTTTTCATATCTTGCATAGTTCGACCGCAAAATGTAATTTTTCATTTTTCATTATTTTTTTGTGCTATCAAAATTTGAATTTTTGATTTTTCCTAAAATTCAAAAAGTTGAGGTGACAATATTGTAGGTTGTTCAAAAAGCAACGATTTTCACCTCTTGACTTTTTTCATATCATGCGTTTTTTGGCTTAAAATGTTAATTTTCGTTTGTTTTTTGAAATTTTGTAAATGCCGTAACTCCAGTAATTTTTTTCTATCAAAACAAGTCATGAGAATATTTTGTTCGCCTTTTTGAGTGCTATTATTTTCTGTCCATAGAATTTTTAAATATTGGAAAAAATTGTTCTCAAAAATTTTGAAAATGTGCTCACATTTTGAATTTGTATCCAAAATGACTGGCTAACAAGCTTGACCTTCATTTTAGGACACTGAAAGAGTATACGAAAGCCCAATCCAATCTGTCAATTCTTTCGAAAGTTCTCGTGCTAAACGAACTAAAAATCTACATACATACAGACACACATACAGACAGACACACACATTCGCGAAAACCAGCTTTTTGGGTTCAGAAGGTCTCAAAACGTGGTCATTTGACAAAAACCGGGGGGCTTAAATTTTACACAAATCTAATACCTTCTCTGGATGAGAATGTAAAAATAAATTTGAGGTTCTATTTTGGGAGTGATTACCATCCAAAGCTGTGAACATAGAAGATTAAAGATTTTGACATTTTACCATTAAAATGCCCGTCCGTGCCGCATTGCCCGCTTGTGCACGGTACTGAAAGAAGACTTTTATGTGCAGATATCAACTTACTTAACCTAAAGTTGACACATGAAATCCTTTGGAATAGTCAGAAGATCAATATTAAGAAAGTTGTAATACATTTGGACCAAAATAGTGTAAGCTTCAATGATTTTTTCGAAGCTGACATAATGGAGGAGAAAAACCCAAAACAAACTTTTCAACTTAAAAATGAAACAATTATCTTAAATAGCTAATGTTATTACTATTTGATGTTGCATTCATAATTGCATATACTCGTTAATAATAGTTCGATTTTTTGAAAATATACCGCGCCGCATTTCCCGCCCCGCCACTTTACCCGCTTCTCCCCTACTCAAAATCATTAGACTCCTTGGAAATTCTTGAAAATCTTTTAAAAAACCCTTCAAATCCCTTCAAAACCCTTTAAAATTCTTCAAATGTATTGAAAATATTTGAAAATCTTTTCAAATTTTTTAAATCCTTGGCACGGTGTGCCTGAACCAACTTTAAATGCAAGGTCATTGCACATTCATTTTTTTTGTTGGGTTCGATTAAGGGGCTTAGAAATAGTATGCAAAAAAAAATTTGAGTCAAATCCCCCGAGCCGTTTTTGAGAAAAGTGTTTTTTATGTGTTAAAAATCAAAATTTGCAAAAAAATGTGATGCATTTTCACTTTTTTCACTTTATTTAACAAAATATGGTAAATAAATATAATATCAGTCCATATCAATGCAGAAACCAAAAATGATTTATTTTTACACTCGTCGGGCATTGCATTCTTGTACAGCTTTTAGTAAGTTACTTGGGTAATGAGGGTGTGTGCTCAAAACTTTATATTTGGCCCAGGTCGTTTTAAAATCCGAATGTACAGATTCCATGACTTGTTCACTGTAAAATTCAAGGCCTTTTTCAGTTTTACGACAAAAATCAGGGACATGAAAAAAACCGCGTGAACTTAGGTGTAATTGAAATTTCCAAATCACAGTAGCTCCGCTGAAACTCAAATATACAATCTACCTATTTCGGGTTATGTGTTGAAAAAAGCAAGAATCAACGACCAATTGAAAAGCCTTAAAGCACCTTAAATATTTTAAACAAGCAATGCTATATATATCATCTTCGAATGCCATTAGTATGCGTTTATACATATTGTTCACAACTCCGAGCATCAGGTATAGTTCTGGTGGTGGAATTATTTTTAATATTTCTGTGTTAGCGTTTTCTGAGAAAATTATAGGATTATTTGAACAATTTTTATACTTCTTCGCAGATGATGATTTACTTCCACTGTCTTGCAAAGCAGAAAAATTTTCCTTACAATTTCCAACAGTTCTGTATTCCCACACACGTTTAATTCATCTTTTGATGCAGTACACCATGTGCAAGGAAAACTGCTTGCGAAGCTACTATGATTTGAAAATTTCAATTACACCTAAAGTTCACGCGGTTTTTTTCATGTCCCTGATTTTTGCCGCAAAGTTGAAAAATGCCTTGAATTTTACAGTGAACAAGCCATGGAATTGGTCCATTCGGATTTTAAAACAACCTGGGCTAAATATCGACTGTCCAGAAGAATAAGTCACCAACCAATTTTTCCGAAAACAGAGCGTATCAACTGTATTATGCTTCGCTAGAAAATCGTATCTCCATTTAAAAGTACATAGAGATACGACACTCTACCTTAGTAACATATAGTTGATACACTCTGTATACGGAAAACTTTGTTAGTGACTTATTCTTCGGGACAGTCGATATAAAGTTTCGAGCATATACCCTCATTACCCAAGTAACTTACCATATTTTGTTAAATAAAGTGAAAAAAGTGAATATGCATCACATTTTTTTGAAAATTTTTATTGTTAACCAATAAAAAACACTTTTCTCAAAAACGGCTCGGGGGAATTGACTCAAATTTTTTTGCACACTATTTCTAAGCCCCTTAATCGAACCCAAGAAAAAAATTTGATGTGCTATGACCTTGCATTTAAAGTTGGTTCAGGCACACCGTGTTGGGAATCCCTCAATTGTTGTGAATAAATTCCTTGATATCCATGAAGATATAAAATCCGTTGAAATGCCGTGAAATTACATGAAATCTGATGACATCCCTTTCAATATGTTGAAATATTTGAGGCATCATGAAATCCTGTGAGATCCAGGCAAATTGATGAAATCCTCGAAAATGTGATAAAATCTCTTAAAAATCCTTTGAAATATTTGTAAATGTTGAGATTCTGTGAAATCCTTCCGAGTGTTTTGCAATATTATGAAATCTTATAAACGTCATGAAATGTTTTCAAATCTTTCGAGATGTAATGAAATTCTTTAAAAACGCAGATTGTCCGAAACATTGGAAATTATCTTTACATATTTTAAATCCTACGAAATTCCAACACTTTTTGTGACATTCCTTACACGTTGTAGCAATA
Organism: Andricus kollari; assembly: GCA_932074435.1. Lineage (NCBI taxonomy): Eukaryota > Metazoa > Arthropoda > Insecta > Hymenoptera > Cynipidae > Andricus > Andricus kollari. The sequence goes on from CAKNWW010000119.1 coordinate 12,913, forward strand.
TTAGAAAATGTTTCGATTTTTTCCACATCTACTGAAATATGTCAAAAATCACTTAAAATGTTTGAAATAATATTTAATCCCTTCATTAATACTTATGGAATCCCTTGGACCGCCGTATGTGCTTTCTTTAGCCTTAGCCAAACAGATGTACTCTCTAAATCTAAATCAGCGGTAAGTATACCGGTAATTCAAATTAGCGTACATAAGCTAGCACATCAGCGACATTTAGCTGTTAATCAGTGAAATTTCACTAACCAGTCATTAAATGTCGCTGATTTGCCAGCGTACATACGCTGATTTGAATTAGCAGTATATACTTATCGCTGATTCAGATTTAGAGAGTAAAGGAATGAAACTCGACTTTTTTTATAAAATGAAAAAGAACCCTAAGTTCGAAAATGTCTGATAAAATTATTTGATGAAGTAATTCATTAAAAAGGATTCAATTTTAATTTTGAACTTAGAAGAGTTGCAATGTTTTAAATGCTTTTATCTTGCAGTTAAGTGATCAATATTGTAATTTAACATTCTTTCATGTATGAAACTTAAAAATTTTTAATCTGTATATATATACCGCGAGGGCAACTTCATAGTAGTCGGGGGAAACCACCCCGGGCCGGGCAGCCTCCGTAGGGGGATGCCACCCCGGGCCCGGCAACTCGGCAGCCACCCCACTGACGGCTACTTTCGTGTACCTGCTATGATTACCCTTTCATTGTCATAATATTAAGGCCTGTTTCAATAACTAAAATGCTAAAGCCATGACTGAATTGAATTTTAATTATCTGAATCAATTTCTTGATATAATTCTAAGAAAATGAAAAAAATTTAATGAAAATCGGTTAATATTTGCAGTAATAACGTAAATCTAAGTGCATGCAAAATTACAAAAACTATTAACTGCTATTGAAGATATTAACCGATTTTCGTGAACTTGTTTTTCATTTTCTTAAAATTATATCAGGAAATTTACTTAGCTAATTAAAGTTAAATTTATGAACATTTGACCAAATTTTAATTTTTCACAACCGGCTCTAATCCTTACAATGGAAAGGTCGCGGAAAGTGTGCAACCGCCCGCATGACCGGCAGTCAAGTATCCGCCTTGGGTTCCAGAAAAAAATAGTAGGGTGGCGGCCCTGCCCCTCCCTAAAAACTGCGAAAAAAGTTTGGGATACGGTGAACTAGTAGATAGCGCATAAGGGCATCTTTTTCGCACTTATGAATATAAGTACTATAAATTTGGCCTTACTGTATACGGGTCGCTTCGTGTCCGCAAGCCACACGAAGGTTTCGCCGGCCTGTCGTTTTAATTTCATCGTGCTCTGTTACCACCAATCTCATGGTCGTGAGACGTGGCCATAAGTGTGATTTACCGCGGTTTTACTGGGAGCTGATGATGTTTTCAGATGGCGGTTGTTACCAGTGGTACTCTGCGGTGGTTGTTTAAAACTTAAATTATATATATATATATATATATATATATATATATACACATTTGTATATATAATTGAGTATGGTTTGGAAATCTTTCCAAATGCTTAAAAAAATTCTAAATTTTCTGTCTGAAATCCTCAAAATTCTACATTTTGTTTTGAGTCTTTTAAAATATTTAAATATTTTTAAGGTTGGAATTATTTTTAACCTTTTCAAAACTTTTAAATATATCTTAAACTTATTCAATATTTTTCAAAATTCTCAATTGACTACACATTTTTGCAGTTTTTATGGAAATAATGCTCATTCTGGTTGAAAATTAATGTTTGTAACAGAAAATTAAACTATTCCATGTTGTTTGCAGAATTCCTGCATTCGTTTCTTGTATTCGAATATTAATCTTCTTGGAGACTAAATAATTCATCTTTTTGGTCGGAAAGTAATTAACTTGTTCTGAACTGTCACCGCAAGGTGGAAAATCCTTAATTTCAAATCTTTTTGTTAAAATTTATTCTTCAGTTGAAAATTAAACTGCTTGCTTGAAAATGTATTCTTTTTTGTTAAAAATATATTTTTGTGGTTGAAGACTCATCACTTTAGTGAAAAATTCATTTCTTTGATTGAAAATCCAAGTATCCTGTTGGCCATTCGTTGTTCTGTGGTTAAAAAATAAATTTGTGAACGCGAATGTAACTTATATCATTTTTGCTTGATAATTTATCTTTTTAGTTGAACATTCATATCCTTGGGTTGAAAGCTGAACTGATTTGCAGGAAATTCGTCTTTTTGGTTTGAAAACTCAACATTTTCGTTGAGATTTGTTTTCTTCATTGTCTGTAAATCTCTTTTTGTTAAAAATGCAACTGCTTTTTT
>CAKNWW010000120.1:0-11427 GCA_932074435.1 Andricus kollari
GTTGAAAGATAAACTCTTTTGTTAAAAATGCATCCATTTAACTTAAAATTGATCCACTCCAGTTGAATTTGGTTGCAAGTTTGTCTTTATTAGTTGAAAATTCATCTGTTTTTTTGAAAAAACGTATTTTTGGGTAGAAAATTATTCTTTATGTTTCAAAATTAACCTTGTTGCTTGAAACTTTATCTTTTTGATTGAAAATTTAAGTATTCCAGTTATGTATTCATCATTTTATTTGAAATTTCATCTTTTCGAAAATTAACCCTCAAACGGCACACTAGTGCGAATTCGCACCAGAAAATTGTTAATTTCGCTGGCATTTACGCAGACTCAGCTGCAGCGGCTTATCCCCGCTATAATAAATATATATGTGAAAATAGTATATTTTTACTAATTATTAGTAAACGAATCGGCACTATTTGAATTAGTAGAAAACTACTGCCAATTAGTAGTTATCCACTAATTCAGATTTAGAGAGTAATTTACATCCGAAACAGATATTCGCATTTTTTTACTTGGCAGCGATTTACCATACCGGGAATCTTGATAGGTTGTAACTGACTTATACGGATTATAATGGTATAAACGAATTCCAATTTTACAACTTTTAATACATTGTTAACTTTACGAATTCATAAATTTGTCTTGATTTTCCACAGAAATGTCACGTTCACCACCTAAAACAATGAACTTTCTGGAAAACTTTGGGATGAGTAACGAACATGCGAATCATCAAGGTAAACCTAGTTCCAATAAAAATTAATAACAGAATTCTGAATATTTACTGTTCTTACATTAACAGGTTAAAACTTTTAATTATTTCGTGAAGTAGGAAGTAGGACTCACGCATGGAACCTCCTTCTTAATGTTTTGATTTATGGTCAATTCCTTATTTACCAAAAAAAAATTTTTTATTTCAAAAATTTCAAAATTTTTGAAGATTTTAAGAATTTCTAAATATTTGAAAAATTTCAAAATTTAAAAAATCGAGGTATTTTAGGAACTTTAAAAATCTTTTTATATAAAGTTATAACATTTTCAAAAATGTAGTCAATTTTTTATTCCGCAAAAAATTTGAAATTCTTTCGAAATTTTTGTAATTTTATAAAATTTTACAAATTACATTTTCTTTAATTAAACAAATTTTGAATGTTTATAGATATTTTTATACTTTCGAAACCTTTTTTGAATTTTTAAATTGATTAAAAAAATATTTGATACATGCCAACAACATAATTATTTCGTCCACTAGAGATTCTTCACATTAAATTTAAAACATGCCTAGTTTGAAACGGATTCTGTCCACGTAATTTTTTTTAAATTACAATAATCTTTAATTTGTTCACAGAATCAAATGCTGTATGGGACCCTTACTACGGTAATAACATACCAAATCATTACCCGGAAAGTGCTCGTCAACATGGAGCAGGAGGTAAAATTATTTAATTTTATTAAAAAATTAAAAATTTAATAATAATTTGGAAATTTTTTGAATATTTTGAAGTTTCATAAAAATTTTGAAATTTCAGGAAAATTTTGAAATTGTATAAAAAATTTAAATTTCATGAAAATTTTGAAAGTTGATACAAATTCTTAAATTTTATACAAATGTTATAAAACTTTTAGAAATTTCTTGAAACTCTTAGAAATTTTGAAGATTTTAAGACTTTTAAAAACAAAATGTTTTTCAAATTATGACGAATAAGATTTTTAAAAAAACGTTTTAATTTTATAAACATTTTGAAGTTCAATAAAAATTTTAGAAATTGTCAAGATGATAAGAATTTTAAGACATTTCGAATTTTTTAAAATAATTTAAAAAATGTAATTTCAAATTTTTGAAATTATTTTTATAAACATTTGTTACCAAACATTTTCAAAGTTTTAAAACGACGAATTTTTTTAGTAGATTCGGTCCGTGTAATTTTTTTTAAATTACAATAATGTTTAATTTTTTTACAGGTTCAACTGCTATGTGGGACCATAACGTACAAGGTTATCCCATGCCAACATTGCCAAATCATAACCTTGAAAGTCATCATTCACATGGAGCAGGAGGTGAAATTTTCAAATTTTATAACAAAATTTAAAATTTATTGAAAATTTGGAAATTTTATAACAATTTTGAAGTTTTATGAAAATTTTGAAAATTGATACAAATTTTATAAAACTTAAAAATTTTGAAGAGTTTAAGACTTTTAAAAACAACATTTTTTTGAAATTTTGAAGACGAAGAATTTTTCTTAAATTGAAAATATCATAAAAATTTGGAAGTTCAATACGAATTTTATGAATTGTTAAGATGATGAGAATTTTAAAACATTTCACATTTTTTAAACTGAATAAAAAAAATTTAATTTCAAATTTTTGAATTTATTTTCGAACTTTTGTTACCAAGCATTTTCAAAGTTTAAAAAACAACGATTTTTTTAAATAGATTCGGTCCTTGTATTTTTTTTTTAAATTTCGATAATCCTTAATTTTTTACAGGTTCAAATGCTATGTGGGACCATACCGCACAAAGTTATTTCGTGCCAACATTGCCAACTATTAACCTGCAAAGTCATCATTCACATGGAGCAGGAGGTGAAATTTTTAAATTTTATAACAAAATTTAAAATTTAATGAGAATTTGGAAATTTTATGGAAATCTGAAAATTTAATAAAATATTTAGAAATTGTTAAGATTATAAGAATCTTAAAACATTTCAAGTTTCTTAAACTAATTAAAAAAAATTTAATTACAAATTTTTGAAATTATTTTTGTACTTTTGTTACCAAACATTTTCAAAGTTTAATAAAGGACGAATTTTTTAAATAGATTCGTTCGATGCAATTTTTGTTAAATTGCAATAATCTTTAATTTTTTTACAGGTTCAAATGCTATGTGGCACCATAACGCACCAGGTTATTTCACGCCAACATTGCCAACTCTTAACCTGCAAAATCATCATTCACATGCAGCAGGAGGTGAAAATTTTTAATTTGATAACAAATTTGAAATTGAATGAAAATTTGGAAATTTTATGAAAATTTTAAAGTTTTATGAAAATTTGGAAATTTAATAAAATTTTTAGAAATTGTTAGGAATATAAGAATTTCAAAACCTTTCAAATTTTTAGAAACTTCGTACAAATATGAATTTAGGAAAATTTTAGAAATTCATGGTTAATTTTGAAAATTTATTGTAAACCTTTATTCCAATATTTTTCATAAGCCGAATTTTCGGGTCGAGTATTCCATATCCTTTCCCAACTCCCTCAGATTTTTTGGACGCCTAGACACAGCTTAAAATATTATAAAAAATTTAAAATTTTATAAATATTTAAAATTCTATATAAAAATTTTGAACGGAAAAATATTAGTTATTTGATAAAATTCAATTTCTTCTCATAAAATTAAGTTTTAATTTAATTTAACAATTCCATTATATTTTTAAAATTGTATTAAAATTTTGGAAATTACAAAAAAATAATGTTATACAAATTTTGAAATTAATCGAAATTTTTAAATTTTATAAAACTTTCAGAATTTATTTAAAAATCTTAGAAATTTTGAAGATTTTAGAATTTTTAAAACATTGACAAATTTTCAAAGTTTTGACGATTAAGAATTTGATAAGAAAGTTTAAAATTTTAATTAAATTTTGAAATTTTATAACAATTTTCAAATTCAATAAAGGTTTTAGAAATTTATAAATACGAGGAATTTAGGACAATTTAAAAAAATTTGAAATCTTGCGAAATTTACCAAATTTACCAACTTCATTTTAAATTCTAGAAAATTTATTTAAATCTTTAAGTTTTATCATAAAATTGAACGTAAGTTTAATTTTTTAACTTTAATAAAACTTTTAAACTTACTTGAAATTTTTTAATTTTATAAAAAGTTTGAATTTTATAAAAACTTTGAAATTTAATAAAAAATTTATAAAAAATATGAAATTTTATAAAGACTGAAATTTTATTAACTAGTTCAATAGTTTTCATTTTTTTTTTAAAGTTTCACGAGTTTGAAAGCTTATAACTATTTTTCTGCTTTCGTACCTTTTTTAAATTTTCCAGTAACTAAAAAAAAATTTGATAAATGCTATTAGAGTTTAAAGAAAAATGTAAGGTTTTCTGCAAAATAAAGTATAAAACTGAAAGTCGTATAACTTCGTAGAAAATTTTGTGTCGCAAATCGGTGAAATACCTACCGCCTAATTTCCTCTAGAACCACATAATTATCAAGTCCCCGAGAGATTCTCCACATCAAATTTAAAATCTGCCTAGTTTGAAATGGGTTCGGTCCGTGTAATTTTTTTTTTCATCACAATAATCTTTAATGTTTTACAGATTCACATGCTGTGTTGGACCCTTACGGAGGGGGGGCTGCCTTACCAAATTATATTGACAACACTCCTCGTTTACTTCCAAATTTTCATCCCTCTAGCTCAACAATATCAAATGCTTCGCCACGAATTCCTGTAGCAAGGCCTTCCATGGCAATTTATATGCCGGAAGGAGGTAGAGTTGGAGGAGGTAGCTGTAGTAGAGTACGTAAAGGAGGAGGTAAAGACATGCCGGAAATAATATACATGGATTACTTGAACAGGATAATTGTTGTGCCTCTTGTAAAGCGAAATGGTGGCGGATTCGAAGCGAAAAGTTGTACATTTGATGGTAAAAAAGACCATGGTGCTCTTCCACAAGTCAATGATCGGCACGGCTACGCCTATTATGTCAAAGCTATTCATAAACCGTATGACCAGTATCACATAAAATGTGTGGTATATGTGTTACGAACGGATGATGGAGGTTCACAATTTATAGCAGTTAAGACTCCACCTAAGTTGTCATCAAGTTTGGGAAAAGGTAAGTGAATATGTCATCATTTTCTGGTGTACTTAGAACCCAAAGGGAGAATTCGGGGAGCTGAGTTTGCACCTACTCTTTTAAAATGAACCAGTGACATATCACTTTTTTCCAGTATAATCTCACTGGTTGAAGCAGCCCGAAGTGTGTCACTGACAATCATTGAGATTTCACTGGGTTTCACATGCGTTGTTGTTCATCTGCTGGTTAGGTATGACACTTATCATTCTTCACTTTTTTACTGAACTTTGCGAAATTATCTTTCAAGAACCACACTATACTTTTGCAACATTGAAGGCCGATTTCACCAACTCTGATTAAGGTGTTAATCCTCGATAACCCTAATTTAAGCAGTAGATTGTGTTCCACCATCATTTAAAGTATGAGTAAATAGACTTAAAGGTTCGACTTAACGGATCAATGTTGGCCGGTTGACGGAATGAATCAGTGATTAAGATTGGTTAGCTGAATAGAACCTCAAAATTAAAGTTTGGTCTTCAGGATAATAATGCCAGGACAATTCTCGCATTCGCTGAAATGACATGCCGGAGTTGGATTAGTGCACATCATTAACTCTAAGCAGTTATGGCAATCAATTAGTTTTATATTTGGGTCCTTCGTTAGATGCCTAATAGCAATTGCATCTAACATACGATGCACATTTTCGTGATGAACACACACACAAAAGAACTGTGTGGATACCACTTCCTTTGGCTGAAACGCAAGGTCGAGGCCTAAGTTGTGCCAATTTCGAAAACCTAATTTTTATTTCCTCGTTCTCTACTTTAAAACGATCGTATAACTCTGGCAGTTTGCCCAAGATGAGTCGCTTTTGCACATGTTCGCGAGTTCCATCTTCCGTTTTGTTGGATACAAAATCCTTCTTCTCCGGCATTGATCGAATGTTCTGGTCATCTTCATAAAAACTTCTCACTGCTACTTCAATTTCTGTTCGCAGTTTTCTTCCTAGTTTAAATTCAGGCAAAGTCAGTATTCCATATTTTTGAAATAATTTGTCAGCTTGCCGGGCTTGACCGTTGCACCAAATTCTTTCATTACTTTTCTACGACTCCGAGATTTGGAAGCAAGTGTGATTAATGTTATTTTTTCGTCACCATCATTACTTATCATACATTTTTTATAATTTGATAAAGAATCTACACTGAGACACTTTCCATTTGAATAAATGATAAAAACGTTTAAAAATTTAGTATTCTAGAATATCAAAACACGGAAAAAGTGATGCGTTTCAAAAATTGATAAAGTAGTTTTCAACTGGCGAATTTCATATTTTTGTTACAACAAGTGAAAGTAGTGTTGCAGTATTTAGCATAAAAAGTGTGAATATTTAATATGCAGTATATGAAAGTAAACGAGGAGTTACAAGATGACATGAACATAATGAATTCGAAAGACTAAAACAATATTTTCAAACTTTCGTAGGAACAATATGAGATTCTGAAATCTACTATACGAAAAATTATCACTCATAATCAGAAAGAATCGAGTGGATGATAAAAGTATACTAAAGTGAGAAAGGCAAACACTACTAATACATTTAAGTGTGGACATTAGGACCAATCCTGACATGCACATTCATACTACACACAGTCATACTACGCTATACATTCATAGCTTAAACCTGACGCTTATCTTAACACATACATATAAACGCTCGCACGCAACGCAGAAATACATAGCTCAGTACATCTGGAAATCGCTTATATACTAAATAGAAAATATAATAGCGCTTGCGAGGGAAATGCGACCTTACTGAGGAGGGCCCATGCCACTCCTATTGACAAAATATGAATTAACACTAACGCCAACTTCAAATGAAGATTTTTAATTAAAATTTAAAATTTGTTACTATTTACAAGAATAATACCAGAGGGCATATTAATCTACAGGCAATTTGATTCAATTTTAAAGGGTACATATATGGAAGACGCTACACCAAATTTTATTTAAAAATGATCATTTTCAATCAGCGGGAATGGGAATCTTCTTTTTCCCAATTCAAAATAGAAAGGTATCTATATAATTTTAAAATAGTTAATTGAAAATCAAATAATTGAAAGTTTATACTGGGATGAATAAATTTCATTAAATATTGAAAATAACGTATGAAAATTATTTTATTGAAACATATGAAATCATTATAATTATTTCTCTTTTCTGAGAAATTATGTACAAATTTAAAATAAGTTAGATTTCAGCCTGTTTTAAATTTTAAGTTTAATTGTCAACTTCTTCAATTGTGATATTCTTAGTTTAATATGCGTATTCTAAAATTTTCGGTTCACAAAATATTCGATTTTGAAGCATAATTTCTTAAGCGTGAATTGTCAATTTAAGGAATTGTAAAATGCAGTTTTGACGACTTAAACAATTAAAAACTAAAAGGGGTTGGAATTTAATTTTTTTTATAAAAGAACGTTTTTAGTTGATCAATTGTAATTATAATTTAATATTTTTTTCAATCGAACCATACTTTAAGTTTTGTGAAGTTCAGAATAATTGATTTTTCAAGATGACGCTGAAACCGTTCAAAATGAAAGAGTATACAGATTTTATCTTTCAAAATTGAACTGTTGCGATTCGAAAGCCTTAGTAGTTGAACAAACGTAAACGTCCAAATAATTCAATTTCAAATTCTATCCAAATACTGCTTTAGTCTAAAAAATTCCATTTTTAACCCATTAAAATTTTTAAAAATTTAATTAGAAAAAAGAGGAATTATTTAATTAGCAGACATATTTGACTTTTCATGTAAAACGAGCAATTATAAATTAAATATTTAAGACAGGAAATTTTGAAATGGAAAGCCTTGAATCGTCAACATTTTAAAGAACTAAAAACTTTGAATGTTACAATTTTAATTAATTTATTTCGATAATTTTTAGTTTGTAAGTGACATAGTTAAATTCTTATAAATAAATAGCAACTTATCAATTAGTAATTTAGAAAAAAATCGAGTAATTTTAAGAGATGTTTTTTAAGAGAAGTTTTGAAAAGATTAAAAATTAATGTGAATCTTCAAATAATTTCAAAAAATTTAAAAAATGGACACTTTTTTAGGTTTTGAACAAAAAATACTGAATCTTTTCAAGAATTGTGAAAGGTTTTATAATAATAAAAAAATTTGCTTACGATTCCTAGGAAAATTGAAAAGGACTTTTTATTTTGAAAACTTTTAATTTGTAAGTGACATTGTACAATTTTGATATACAAATAGCAATTGAACACTTAGCAATTTCGAAACAAATCGAATAACATTTCGTATTCAAAATACTAATTTTTCTACTGAAAATTATTAAAGACTATTATGAAAATGTCAAACTTTAGTACTTTAATGTGAGTAATTCTAATAGTGCAACATTTTTCCGTGTTTTCTTACACAAGTATACTAAACTTTGATTCATTTTCATCATTTATTAAAATAGAAGGTCTCTCAGTGTAGACCTGCTGTGTGATTTAGATCTTTACCACCACTATATTCTATCGGAACAAATAGAAAATCTGGATCATCGCTAATTTCTTTGACTACACTATTGTCAACAACCTCACCGCCATAAAAAACTTCTTTCACTTCAACAGATTCTTCTTCCATGCAGGATTCATTTAGAGACACTTGTGAACTCAATTTCACAAATTATTTCTTCAAGGTTGCTCAACTTTAGCGTTGTTCGGCAATTGGGGAAATTTTATTCTTTGACTTACAGACAAACATCTTATGTCTGGTGTTTTCCAATGCTTTTCCTTGCCAAAAGGATTATCACAAAAAGTACCCCCACGGATTTTCGTTGACATTATTAATAATGAATTTTATTTATAATCTTTTATTTCAAATGATGTATTTCTAAACAACATAAAGTTCAAAAGAACGAGAGGCAGTGCGTTACAACAGCAATACCAAAATACCTTGCAGAGAATTAAATAAGAGTCAGAGGAATTTCCTCTTGTGTCAAAAGAATGCGTTTTGACACAAATGAAATTTCCTCTTATATAATTGAAGGTTAAGAAGATTTTCATTTGTCTCGAAAAGAATCTTTTTGCAGCAAACATTTTCCATTTGCGACCAACTTCACCTAATCTTGCAGCTTGAAACGAAAGTCTATTTCTATAACGAAGATGTTCAGTTGATTCAAAACAATACAGACAAGAGGACGATGCTTTTGTTTCATCACAACTTTGTTTCTCAGTGAAGTCGAAACATAATTGAGCGGTTAGGCGCAATAACAGCCTACTTGTATTTTTAGAAGTCACTTGTTTTTCAATTGTTTTTGTACATAACTTTATAAAGAACAAATTAAAAACAAGTGACTTCTAAAAATACAAGTTGGCTGTTATTGCATCCAACCTCTCAATTGCCTAACGTTTAGTTATAGTACCAGATTCCTGAAAAATAGATCATTAAGATAAAATAACTCAAAATAATGATTCAGTCGGTGACAATTTCACTGGTTTACTTAAGAAGAGTACTTTGAAGCTCTAGTAGTTTAGTATGAAAAATTTGTTAAAAACTTTGTAAGATTGATTTTTAAGCTTTTTTAAATTGCAAACCTGTATTCTATTTTTTAAGAAAATCCAAAAGGTTTCAATCCTGACGAATCAACATATTTTGTTGGGGCTGTGGGCATGTACTTTAAGGTCACGTCATTAAATGTACGACCATATTACGCAGTAAGCCTTAAAGATGAAGAAAATAAAATTCCAAGCCAGGAAGATATCCAATACAGACGTGTTAAAAGCTTCAAGGTTGATATTGCTGACATAAGCTTTGTGGCATTCAAAGAAGGTGCACAGCCTTACGGAGCTATGGTTACTCCAAAATGGTGGCCAAGAATGGAAGCTTATTTCAGTGAATTTCCGTATTAACTGCGTTTAATTAATGTATGGACTGTCTACAGTCAAATTCTACAGTCGGAAAACCAGCTGTACACGGAAATATGGTTTTCTGCAGTTTTCCCCTTCCCTGGCCATATGTCCAGGAAAATGCGAGAACTTCTGATAAATTCGGATGCAGCCGCGCACTATATCTACTATAATTATTACATAATAATTATCGAAACTATAACATATTTCTGTAATAAAAATTCCTGAATAAAATTATAATTATTCAAACGTTACTTATCAACTAACTTTGCTTTTACAAATCTAGGTAATTGCAAAAACCTTTAGATTATTTATAAGAACTTAAAGGACTGTATCGGAAAAATGGCTTCTTCTTTATTATATTTGTTCATTTACTTGACATTGAAACGAAAGATCTTTTAAAGATAGTACAGAACATTGCTGTTCACATTGATTTTCTAATTATTATTGATTTTTGACCAGCTACATGGTCTAAAATCAATTTTTTTTTTAAATGTTGACTAATAATTTTATGAGTTCCATCAGACACGGAAAACAAACTTTTTATTATTCTATTCATTATTTTATTTATTTTTATTTCATTATTTTATTCATTATTTTCTCTGGGAGAAAAATTAAGTTCCTTCATGTATAATGAGCTAAACACGTTTACATCCTACTATTAGCAGCAGTGCATTCGAGTCGAAGTCACGATTTTTCTAACGATTCTTTAAAACATTTCCAATTTGAGAAGTGTTGAAAAGTGTCATGTATGTCTATTTCTTTTTTAATTTAACAGTGATTGGACATAAATATATTAACGGTTGCGATATTCCTTTAGGTTCAGTAAAAACGGTATGTATTTTACCTGATTTTAAAGTTGGGAAAATCTAACCTCAATTTCGTTTCATGTTTCAGCGGGTTAGCGTGTATTGAAACAATTAAATAATTTTCACTATATATTTGCCTTAAGCTTGAAATTTAATTTCTGAAAATTTGAATTAATAATCTTTTATACTAATTTTCGAAAAGTATAAAACACGTGAACGTATAGTTTTGAAAATTGAATTCAGATACTGATTTCACAACACCATGAACATTTCAAATAAATTATATAATTGTAATAGAGATGGGTTGAATATCAGTAAAATTTTATTATGCGATTCATATCCAATATTCAATTACATCATCTTAAAATAAATAATTAATTTATATTGCATTAAAATTCAATCTTTATGTAATTCAATATTGTAAAAAAATTAATCAGCTAATAACTTATTAATCTGTTCATAACATGGAAAGCATTAAAGAATTATTTTCATTGAATCATTCAAATACTTTTCACTTCATATTTTTTTTTAAATTCTTGAATTATTAACAACCTTTTATAATATTCCAGAAGAAATTAAAATATATGTGCGTGTAATTTCGAGGTCAGAATTCAGATACTTATTTCGCAACATCAGAAAAAATAAAAAAAAATATAATTGGAATAGAGGTATTTTATATATAAAGTAACTTTTATTTTACAAATCACAGCCAATATTCAATTACAGAACTTTGTAGTAAACAAACAAATTCTGACTTTGAAGATATTTCATTGCCTCTGCCGCGGGTAGGATTACTGTCACATTCTGAATTCTAATGCTTTAGAAGGTTTTGCGCCTTATGATAAGGTTGAGTACCAGGATACTGTTCAGTATATATAGTGATG
>CAKNWW010000121.1:5037-16509 GCA_932074435.1 Andricus kollari
TCTTTTTTGGGCCACCCTAATGTATAGTATTTCCTGGTGAACGTTTTGTCTATTTCTAAAGTTAAGCAAAAAGTAATAATAAACGCTTCATTACAAGCAGAAACGAAAAATGTTTTTTAATTTTTTTTTTTGGAATCGTTGTACTTTTCAGCCTGCTGCTTAAACAATTCAGTACGGTCTGATGAGGACTGTATTGAAAAATTTCAGAATATGCAGAAAGCAAACCTATCATGACTGATTATTTACCTGATTATTTATATTGTCAGATAAATTTATTATGGTATGTATATTTTTGATTAGTCTGAACGGAATGAGGAATGTTGTGTCGCAACAGTTTCTTTTTTTATTTTGAATGATTTGTGTATTTTGGAGAAACTTCGACTGGCACGAATGCCATGAGGCCCAGGAATTATAACTAAGCGCAGATGTTTATCGATTTTGAATAGATTTAAGAGATTTACAGTACTTCGCAATGTTAGTGTGAGTTTAGAAATGCAATCTCAAATTTCGATCCTGCTGAACCTTTCAGCGACATTAATTTATGAGTTTATTAGCAGGACGTCACTATGTTCACCTCCTAGACAATAAACCCAGGATCCTGTCTGGGTATTATATTGTATTTCACTATCCAGTAATCCAAGCAAGTGTTCCTTACTGTCTTGGGTTTTTCCCAAGCGTCGACTAACATACGTCTTGCAATTTGTATTTTCGAAAACGTCAACCAATCAGAACGGTTATTTGTTTCGTTGATCCTTCGGACTATACATTCGTGTTCTGGTCTTTGCAAAAGCTCGGCGCGTTCGTCAGACTTAATGTTGTGATGAGTCGGATGACGTATCACCTCCGGTCGCGTCGGGATCGATCGTTCGGTGAGCGATCGTGGTCGTAGCTTCCGGCGGCTACATCTGTGCCAATTTTCACCAACAACCAAAACCTTTTTTTGGACATCAAGGGAGTGCCTCATTGGATAGGATCGAGGACTCGTATCCTGAACTAAATCGAGGCAAGGTATTGCCGCGACCGGAGGTGATACGTCATCCGACTCGTCACTTCCCACAACACCGAAAGACGATCGAGTCGGGAAATTACTGAATAACTATTAGAGCTTGAAGAGCCACTGACTTTATTCACAAAAACTTAAGGAAGCTCAATACCTGAGTTCACTTGACGACGCCCGATTGGTTTCTTGTTGTTGCAACGACCGAGAATTAGCCACACCAACCTACGTCTTGAAGGCAACTGACCTCACTCCCAGGAGAGAGCCCGGCAGCACCCCGCCAAAGCCCGATCCAGCGACATCAAGAGACCCCACTCAACCCAAAGGCAGCCCACAAAACCCATGAACAGAAAAAGGAACCATGAAGGAAAAGAAGCATTGGGTAGAAACGATGTTATTACCAATAAGACCGAAGGTCACTAAACAAAAGAACAATAACATCAAACAAATTGTCAACATCCCGCCCGCCTCGTTCGCTGAACGAAACAGATTCCACATATGAATGTCAAGCGTTTATGGCCGCCCGCCATGACGCATACAGTAAACATGTATAGATGAAAAATTCAGTTTAAAAAAAAAAGCAAGAACACAGAAGCGAAGAAAGAAGAATTCAGTTCCGCCCGCCATGCAGCTCAATTGTCCGCATAGAGTCAGCGCACGACTGGTAGCCAACACAATT
Organism: Andricus kollari; assembly: GCA_932074435.1. Taxonomy (NCBI): domain Eukaryota; kingdom Metazoa; phylum Arthropoda; class Insecta; order Hymenoptera; family Cynipidae; genus Andricus; species Andricus kollari. Next base: position 6,714 of record CAKNWW010000121.1, read on the forward strand.
TGACGATGGGGTGGTCGTAGGTCCCAAAGGAAGTTTTAACACTGGCAGCTCGTACAAGTCCGTCCTCTCCGGGTCTAATATTGGTGATCCGTCCTAAAGGTCATGTCCCACGTCGAAGTAGAGAATGGTCGACAATCAACACCACGCCTCCAATTTGAAGATTACGTTTCGGCAAAGTTCATTTATTTCTTTGTTGAAGTGTGTGAAGGTATTCATGAGACCAACGCTTCCAAAACTGGTCACGCATTGCTTGGACAAGACGCCAGTGAGTTACAGAGTTTGCTTCCCTATCTGAAGCTGTTGCTCTGGGAATCTGCTCTAATGTTCTGCCTGCGAGAGCATGACTTGGAGTTAAAGCATTGAGATCTTCGGGATCGCCCGTGATTGGAAGCAGAGGCCGAGAGTTCATGCGTGCTTCAATGTCTATAGCGAGAGTAGACAGCTCCTCGTACGTGAGATTTTGAGTTCCAACAACTTTCTTCATGAGAGATTTTGCCGATATGATGTTCGACTCCCACAAACCACCAAAATGAGGGGCGGATGGTGGGATGAATCTCCACTTAATGCCCCTGTTCGCCAAGGAATCCTGCACCATGTTCCAGTCAATCTCCGCTTCCCGTAGCATTGAACGAAGCTCGGCATCAGCACCATGGAATGTGGTCGCATTATCACTCCACATCCCACGAGGAGTACCTCGACGACCAGCCAGGCGTCGAAGAGCGGCGTGAAACGATTGCGTGGTGAGATCTCCTACTACCTCAAGATGAACTGTCTTTGAACTCAAACAGATGAAGAGAGCGATGTATCCCTTGGTAGTACGGCAGCCGCGTCCGATAGTCCTTTTTACTGCGAACGGTCCGGCATAGTCAACTCCAGTCTTTTCGAAAGGAAAGCTAACTGTAACTCTTTCAGCAGGAAGATTCCCCATCAGTTGCTCGGATTTCTGGACTCTGGCCCGAGTGCACGGAATACAGTGACGGATATGCGCCTTGGCAGAAACGCGGCCGCGAATAATCCACGCCCGGGGAACAGCATACGAGTATGTTAACTGGAATCCACCGTGGAAGGCTGTTCGGTGCGCCCGGTCAACAATAAGTTGCGCGAGAGAGGGCTCTCACCGTGCAAAATAACTGGGTGTCGTTGATCATAGGGCAAATGGGAGTTTGCCAGTCGTCCACCGACTCTCAAAATTCCGGTTGGATCGATGAAGGGATGTAGTCGGACGAGCTTGCTTTGTTTCTCAAGGGTCTTTCCCTGACGAAGGGTGGTTAATTCGTTCTTAAAGCTGCCGTTCTACAGCATGCTGAAGGAGAAGTTTAAAACGCAAACACCGTGCAATCACTCTGGTGAGACCAGTCAATGAAGAGAACTTGCTGATCATGGTTAGATGACAACGTGCGTGACGAACCGCAATGGATGGCCGCTCAAACTCCTCATCATGGCCTTGCAAATGCTCAGTTGAAACCGCCTCATCAAGAGACTGGAACGATGGCCAGTAGGATTCACTCTGCGAAAGCCATTCAGGGCCATTCCACCACAGGCTCTTTTGAGCTAACGCTCGAGGTTCCATTCCTCGAGTGGCAACATCAGCTGGATTTTCTTTTGTGGGAACATAATGCCAAAGAGCGTTAGAGAGAGTTCGCTGGATCTCCGAAACTCAATTGGCGACATAAATCGGCCAACGGGAGGGATCAGCCGTTTGAATCCAACTGAGAACGTTTCGTGAATCAGACCAAGCGTAGGTGACCGCATGAGGGAGTTCCAACTCTTCGCGGACGTAATGTATCAATCGCACCACAAGCACGGCAGCGCAGAGTTCCAGTTTAGGGATAGTGATGGTTTTAACAGGTGCGACACGAGTCTTGGACGTGAGAAGTTGTGTTTTGTAGGTTCCATGTGAGGATTGTACCCGAACGTAAACTACAGCAGCGAATGCATGTTGACTGGCATCTCCAAAAGCGTGGATTTCGATTCGATCTGCAGGATGATAGCCTATCCAACGGGGGCAATGTATCGTAGTTATCTCAGTCAGATTAGTTTAAAATGTTGTCCATCTTTGGAGTAGATGATGAGGGAGTGGAGCATCCCAACCAACCTGAGCCTTCCAGAGATCCTGCATCAGGATCTTCGCGACGACAGTGATCGGACTCAGCCAGCCAACTGGATCGAAAAGTCGTGAAATAGCAGCGAGAACATTCCTTTTAGTGATCGGGGGTTTATGGTCTATTGCCGGTGCCTTGAATCGGAATTCGTCGGATACAGGATCTCAGGCGACTCCCAGAGCATTAATTGGGTCATCGGTCTCGAACTGTAGCCAACTTTTACGCAGTCGGTCACAGTCAAGAATTCCACATAAGAGGGGAGAATAGATGGAAGCCCACTTTCTCAAATGCATTCCTCCAGATTTCAACAGTTGAATCAGCTGAACTCGGAGTTTAATGGCAGAAGCTTCATCACTGGAGCCTGATAAGATATCATCAACATAAATATTTTTTCGAATCAACTCTGAGGCAGCAGGGTAACTACTTGCTTCGTCCGTTGCTAGCTGCTGAAGGGTGCGGATTGCCAAATATGGAGCGCATGACATTCCGTAGGTTAGAGTCAGAAGTTGATAGTGACTATCTTCGTTCACTCCTGGTTTTCTCCAAACGATACGTTGAAGATCGACATCTCTTTCGTCAACTCGGATCTGGCGATACATCATTTCAACGTTAGCACAGAAAACAATTCGAGGAAATCTCCATCGCATCAAGACGGCAGCAAGGTCATTTTGCAGTTTAGGACCTGTGTGCAACAGATTATTCAAGGAAAGACCCGAAGAAGTCTTCTACGATGCATTGAAGAAGATACAAAGTTTAAAACGACCATCTGCATTTTTCCAAACGGCGTGATGTGGGATGTAGTAAGCGGGCCTGGAACTCGTTAGTCGTTCTGCAAGAGGAATAAGCCGCATGTGCCCCAATCTTTCATAATCAGACATAAAACGCGTATACTTCTCGTTCAGCAAGGTGTCCTTCTCTAATCGTTGACATACGGAATCGAGTATCCGTTTAGTTCCCTGCAGAGATTCTCCTAAGTTGTGAATATCGGACGATCGACGGGGCAGCCGTACGATGTATCTGCCGGTGCTGTCGCGTCGATGTCCGTCTATGAAGGCTCGTTCACAGTCCTGATCTTCGCGAGAAATCAACGGGGGAATATTTACTTCCTCTTGTTCCCAGAATCGTTTCAGAATGCTCGCAAGGTTGTCCTTTTGGTGAACACTTAAGGTCATGATGGTTCTGGAATGTTTTGATTCATCTGATGGGGCAGAGAATCCGACCGGACCAATCACAACCCATCCGAAGACGGTTCGAAGGGCGACGGGAGCCTCTCGGAATCCTTGACGAATCCCATCTAGAAGAAGTGAACCGTAAACATCCGCAACCAAGAGCATATCGATGGGTTTGGGTACAAGGAAATTTGGGTCCGCTAAGGGAAGTCCCTGAATATGATGCCAGCTGTTATCGGCAACTTTTTCCGATGGAGTTATCACACCAAGATCGCGAAGGACAAGAGTACTCACCTCGTCCGGGAACAATGATTGCCGAGATTCGAGATGAAGGGTCACGCATCGACGAGCAATCTCGATGTGCTTATTTCCAACTGTGCTGATGGGGATATTGATGACCTGTTGTGGTAGACCAAGACGGCGAACCAGTTGACGGGATACAAATCTAGTCTCGGAGCCGGGGTCGAGGAGAGCTCTTGCTCGAAGATGGTGGCCGTCCGAAGTCTTTACGGCGACTTGTGCTGTAGCAAGCAGGACTTCTCAGGAAGAAGCGGTTGATGGTTTCTCCATCGAATAATCGGATTCCGAAGCCAAACGAATTTGCTTAGAAGTTGAAGGTTCCGAGTCTGCGGGCAAAGGCCTTTTATGAGTTATGTCCTCATGAAGTGTGCTATGATGCGGCTTCTGGCATACCCGACAGCGAGTTCTCGAGGGGCAATGATGACTAAAATGTCCCATCTGGAGACAATTAAAGCATAAAAGGGATCGAATCGCAGTTTGATGCCGAGTGGCAACATTAAGCTTAGGCCACTCTTGACAGTGGCGGATGTAGTGACTTGAGTTGCACGCAACACAAGGTTGATTGATAGACGTAGCTAATAATCGAGACTTAAGTCTTGAGCCAGGCTGCGCGGATGCAACGTTTCGGTAGCCTTAAGCACTCGAATTCGTTTTTGTAGGAACACTTGAATTTCAGAAAAGATTGAGAGTACATCTTCTTCGCCCAGCTGGTTTTCCCAGTCTCGACGAGTTACGGGATCCATTGCTCTGGAAGTCACAAATGTAAACAAGGGGTCCCAATTTTTAATCGGGCAACCAATGAGGGGACTTAAGGATTGCCTTTGCTGTGAAAGGGTGTCTAAAAGAGTCTGCAGGCCCTCCGCGCTCTCTCTCTTCAAAGGGATCATGGCAGTTATGGTCTGTAGATGATCGTGGAGTAGGAGACGCTTACTATCGTAGCGACTTAAGAAAAGTTTCCAGGCTGTTGCGTAATTCGATTCTGTTGTCGGGATCGTATCTTAAGCGCTTTTAGCCGCACCTTGAACTGCTCCCTTTAGGTAGTATAACTTTTGTACTGGTGAGAATGTGGTGTCATAATGTACCATGGAGCGGAACAAGTCCCGAAAGGGCTCCCAGTCTCCTCGGAGACCTGAGAATGCGGGAAGATTTATTATGGGCAAATTTGTCTGTGAGCGAGCGACGGCCGTCTGAAGAGCTGGGGACTCTGGGGTTAAGGATGTCACTGGACGGTCGACGCGATCCTGTTAATCGTAAAGGTGACTCAAAGTCTCGATGTAAATAGCTCGGGTAGAATCGAACTGTTTCTCAGTGAAATATGGCTCACTGGCAATGGCATCTTTGCCTACAAGTTCGAGATGATTGGATCTAAGTGAATGGAAGTCATCGTTCAATAACCGAATTTGGCTACGGAGAAATCCAGATGTGATTTTTTGTCTCTCAGCAGCAAACACAGCGTACTTGATATTTGTAATCGAAGTTACTAACGACAATTGGCTCTTCAAGAGGTTCATGGCTCGCATGATGAGATGTGTCGGGAAATCCTCATATATTTTGTGATGTTGGTAGACCTGCAATGAACCTGAATGACAACATGGAATTCCAGGAAGGGGTTTCATTTTACGAACATTGAATAATAGAAGGGGAAACAGATTCAAAGTGGGCTTGTAGCACCCAAATCAAGATCTAAGCAATTAATAACAAAGACAACAAGGCAAAATACATAATCTGTCATGGGAAATAAGTCAGTCATGCTGAGAGCCTGTCTCGAAACATTTGCAAGTTGCAAAACGATGACTTAGTCAGTAAGTCAGCTTGACATGCCTGAGCCAGTCTCGAGGCGGTCACAATGTTGCGAATCATCAACCATCAATATGTCTGTCATGCCTGAGAGCCTGTCTCGAGGCGTTCACAATGTTGCAAACAATCCACCAGCATTGTGGTTATCATGCCTGAGAGTCTGTCTGGAGACGTTTTCAACGTTGAGAACAATCACACAATCAGTAAGTCGGTTTGTCGTGTCTGAGCTTGTCTCGAGGCGGTCACAATGTTGCTAATCATCAACAATCAATAGGTCTGTCATGCCTGAGAGCCTGTCTCGAGGCGGTCGCAATGTTGCAAACAATCCACCAGCATTATGGTTGTCATGCCTGAGAGCCTGTCTCGAGACGTTTGCAATGTTGAGAACAATCACACAGTCAGTAAGTCAGTTTGTCATGCCTGAGCCTGTCTCGAGGCGGTCACAATGTTGCGAATCATCAACCAACAACATGTGTATCATGCTTGAGAGCCCGTCTCGAAGCGTTTGCAATGTTGCAAACAATCACACAGTCAGTTTGTCATGCCTGAGCCTGTCTCGAGGCGGTCACAATGTTGCCAACGATCCATCATCAACTTTATCAATTCAAGTACCAAGAAATTAAAGGATGTCTTTAAACGTAAATCAAATATGAACATTGAGGAAGGCTGTTCCAGTCGTTCGAAACAATAAACAAAATTGATGTCTATGAATATAACTATAGAAATTCTGAGAATTAATCAATTGCTCAGAAATATCTCAATAAACCTTGTATCCTTCAATACGCTCCTTCTCTGTACTTCAATTTCTCTTACTAAAACTTTCCTATCTTATCATCGATTTTTCAAAGATTAGATTATTTCTATAAATTTCAAGAAATCTCGAAACCTTCAGACGATACAAAATTTACAGACCCCGAACATAAGGATTTCAAACCTGTAGGATTCAATTCACAATATACGAATAACTCAACGGCTAAATTAATACCTTTTCAGGTTATTACCTTCAAAATTAAATTTTAATGTACAGTGTTAATATACAAAATTTCAACTTTGGTAGACATTTCAGTCCAAACAATCAGCGTCCCGAAAATAATTCAAACTACAAACTACATTTACCACTAAGAATTAACAAAATTCTGACAGTATTGAAAATCTGATAAAAAATGAGCTAAAGAATAAGTCTCCACGTGAACCTTTATTCTGTATAATTCCTGCGATACTTTACTAACATAATTTATTGTGAGCTCAGGCTATTTTTTTTAAACTGCGAAACACTCTTTCGAAACACATTAACAGCATTGCATTCTTTAAAAACGTCAAAAAATCAACTAGAACTATGCAATTTCAAGACAAAACTTACTTTGAATGCATGCTCCCCTCGCCAACCCACGATCCGGCTCGAAGGACCAGAAAATGTTATGAATTAATGACGGACTGGCGTGGGATAACGAAGGAATCATGCTCGGTCATGTCAAGGTCAACGGAAAGAAGCTAGGCAATTTCTCACCGTGTTCCTGCTCGTCAAAATACCTTGTATCGACTCAGCTCAAGGACACGAGTCCTCGATCCTTCCAGTGACACTCCCTTAGTATCCAAAAAAGGTTTTGGGTGTTGTAGAAAAATTGGCACAGATGTAGCCTCCGGAAGCTACGACCACGATCGCTCGCCCAGCGATCGATCCCGACGATCGACTAACCACTAACGAACCACTAACTTTATTCATAAAAACTTAAGGAAGCTTAATACCTGAGTTCACTTGACGACGCCCGATTGGTTTCTTGTCGTTGCAACGACCAAGAATTAGCCACACCAGCCTACGTCTTGAAGGCAACTGACCTCACTCCCAGGAGAGAGCCCGGCAGCACCCTACCAAAGCCCGATCCAGCGACATCAAGAGACTCCACTCAACCCAAATACAGCCCACAAAACCCATGAACAGAAAAAGGAACCATGAAGGAAAAGAAGCATTGGGTAGAAACGATTTTATTACCAATAAGTCCGAAGGTCACTAAACAAAAGAACAATAACATCAAACAAATTATCAACAATTATGGTATGTATATTTTTGATTAGTCTGAACGGAATGAGTGATGTTGTGTCGCAACAGTTTCTTTTTTTATTTTGAATGATTTGTCTATTTTGGAGAAACTTGGACGGGCACGAATGCCATTAGGCCCAGGAATTATAACTAAGCGCAGATGTTTATCGATTTTGAATAGATTTAAGAGATTTACAGTACTTCGCAATGTTAGTGTGAGTTTAGAAATGCAGTCTCGAATTTCGATCCTACTGAACCTTTCAGCGACATTAATTTATGAGTTTATTAGCAGGACGTCGCTATGTTCACCTCCTAGAGAATAAACCCAGGATCCTGTCCGGGTATTATATTGTATTTCACTATCCAGCAATCCAAGCAAGTGTTCTTTACTGTCTTGGGTTTTTCCCAAGCGTCGACTAACATACGTCTTGCAATTTGTATTTTCGAAAACGTCAACCAATCAGAACGGTTATTTGTTTCGTTGATCCTTCGGACTATACATTCGTGTTCTGGTCTTTGCAAAAGCTCGGCGCGTTCGTCAGACTTAAAGTTTTCCTAAGTTGTGCCCTTTTGAACTATAAATTCCACATGAAGACGAGAGAGTTATGAGATTGTAGAGCCCCCAGAAAAGTGAGCTTTAGACAGCCCTGTACCGAAATGGTGCCAGGACTTCCTATCAACTGAATATTTTTTGATAATGACGATATTCACTTTCCGAATATTCTTCTGTTTTATTTTCTCCATTTGTCAAATTTCTCGAAGGCCAGCTTATGTTTATCCTTAGATTTTTCGGGTAGTAAATCTTGTTCTGCCTCTTTCATACCTTCATTTATGTTGAGGGGTGTCATTTTGGTTGTTTTTCCCATGATTTTGAATGTTCAAAGATTTACTATTATAAGACTTTGCGAGGTGATTGCAGATAAATACAGGTTTCAAGGATTCTATTGTTGTAGATGAAAATATACGATTGACGTGGGAGTCATCTTTTTGGGCTGTGATTATGTTTGGTTAGAGGTAAATTTATATAGTTAAAACTTTGTCATAAGGACAACCGTAGGATTTCGATGGGAGCAGGTGCTAATCTGAAAAATTGTACCCTCTCCCAGTATAATCACCAAAAAATTTCAACTGTACCTATGCCGAACGACCGTGAGATAGGTGGTTACAGTTTGCGGCGAATTCAATACGATAATCCGGCAAAAGTCTTTGCTTCGGATGAAGGTCGCTTCCGCATGAGATGGACAAATAGATAGTATGTGTCCTAGATGCTCCGGGTGTGCATGATACGCTCTGCAGCATTTTGCTCATCCCTGATATTGAAGTCAAGGCCGAGTGTTTCAGCAGCCTCCTCCACTGCTGTGTACGAAGACGCCGTTTTGCCCACTTCATCGTGTTTCCTGACCATTTTAAGAAGAGGGTCTTGTCCATTTGCGACTATATGTGCTGTACCCGGAATAATCCTGTTGTGAAGACATTCAAGATTTAGTATTCCGCGACCACGTTGACATATATATATATATATATATATATAATTAAAAAATAAGGTTCAACAACCACCGCAGGGTCTCACTGGGAGCAATTGCCATCTAAAAAAAATGACGCCGGCTCCCAGTAGGGCCGCGGTAAATCACATTCATGGCCACGCCTCACAACCGCTAACACAGGATACGATGGAATCACAGCGACAGACCAGCGAAACCCTCGTGTGTTTTGAGCACACGAAGCGACCCGAGGATGACAGCTTTCTGCATCCATTTTGCAAGTGCCTTGGCATATTTTTGGCACGCGGGTATGGCTTTAAGGTTACGAGCCAGTGATAGTTTCGCACCTCAGAGAGCACCTATCACAAGGACAATTACTTGTACCGAATATTTTGGGTACAGTCTTCGCAGCTCCCTTTTAAGGTCTTGATACCTCTCCTCCTTTTCTTTCTCCTTAGCAGTGATGTTGTATTCTGACGGGGCCGAGAATTCGATCACGAATATAGCTCGTTTCTCGAAATCTTGGAGAACAATGTCAGGCCTCGAGTGTGCAACGGAGACTGCTGTCCGAAAATCGTAGTTCCAGAAAATTTGGCACTTCTCGTTTTGGACAATTGACTCTATCTCCCTTGGAGCGTTCGGCACGGCAGGGTCGCGGCCAACACCGTAAGAGCGACAAAGATGGTAATAAAGGACTCTAAGGGCCGCATTATGTCTGTAGATGTACGTCGTTCCTGCGTGGGTGGGACACCCTGATAGTATGTGTTCCAGGTACTCAGCATGTGCATGACACGCTCTGCACCTATCGTTCGGAACTTCTTGACATAAAATGCGGTCACGGTATACTAAGGTGGAAATGACACCGTCCTGGCATGCGAAAATGAAACCCTCTGTACCTGAATGAAGCCC
>CAKNWW010000122.1:0-10717 GCA_932074435.1 Andricus kollari
AGCGGGACAAAAAAAGACGCGAAAACCGAGCAGAAACAAAGGGATTTCAATGTGGACAAAGTGAATGAATGAATAAATGAATAAGTTCGTACTTTGTTATAGTTAATTTTTAACATTATTGCTACAATCTATTACAAAAATTATTTCCAAAATAGATAATGATTGATTGCGAATATTTTGTATATGAATCATATTGATGGTCAATGAAAAGACACCCTAATATAACCTACACTCAAAAACATGTCTGCTTAAATCAAACAGAATTATGGTTAAATATTCCCCTACTATTTTTTCTGGTTAGACTAACCAGAATTATGGTTGAATTAACCAGAATACCGTTTAAATGAACCAGAGATTCTGGTTAATTTAACCATAATTCTAGTTAGCCTAACTAGAAAAAATAGTAAGGGCATATTTAACCAGAATTCTGGACGATTTAACCAGACATTTTTTTGAGTTTATGTAAGTTATGGCTCAAAAAACGTACAACACGAAGTGTTAAACTGTTATTTTCTAATTGATTATTAATTATTATTTAACGTGATGTGAATGTAAAATAAAGTAGCTATTATGGAGAATATAAATTTTAAGAATTTTTAAAATTACATTATAATGTAATTTTTCCTGAAAAATTAAACTTTTTAACGACGTAGCTTATGGAAATTGTATTGTAAATTGTTAAAATTTTCAAAAACTATAGTGTAATGTTTTGCTTTTTAAGTGTTGCAGAGTTTCAGACCATTTTCTACTATTAAACTACCAAAATGTAGAATTAATCAAGTTTGAATGTTTCTCACTTAAAACTGGCTATCCAAATGTTCAACTTATTTATTATGTCTCGAAATAGCTAACAGTCAAATATAGTAATAGGTTGATTGCATGATTTTCAGAATCAATAATCTTTAACGATCTTTTTACATGTGAAAGAACCAATTTTTGAGGTCAGTGTTACAAATTAGAAAAGATTTTAGGTGCTTGCATTCTCCTTTTTTTTATGCTTGACTGAGCTTACACTTTTAGCTGGTTTGTCGTATCTTTCATCTCAATCTACAAATAAAAAAATGTGGGTATTATGAAAATCGTCAGGATTTTAACTATTTAATCAGATTAAAAATCAAATTATCTTTTAAATTTCGAGAATAATTCACCAAATTTCAGATTTTAATTTCTCAATGTGCAAGTATTGTGACATTTTTTCGAGATATGCATTTAGTTAGAAGATGAAGACGGAAGAACATTGACAATATTTAATACACTTTGGGGTTATTAATTATTTAAAAAAAATGAAAATTTCTAAAATAATTCAATTTTTATAAATTATTTATACATTCATTATAGGTATGTACAAGTATGTGCTATGCATAGTAGGCAAGTTAAAAAAAGGAGTCTGAATCTCAACTTGCATTTTCGATTTCGAGAAATAAATCAGATAATATTTAGAGGTCACTCATCACGAATTTTTCTGTTTTCACAACAAAATAAATTCTTCTTGTGCACGGCAGATCGTAATTCAAAATTATACAAAGTATAAAACATATGGCTAATTGAAATGAGTATTTTTCATTCTCATTTATAACATAAGTATGCATATTCGAGGAAATATACGAAGAAAATGGTCATAAAGAAACATTGATCACCTTTTTCAAATAAATTGTTTTTATAAGAACATAAAAATAATTTAAATGTATATTAAAGACATCACAATAAGCAAAAGTTAAGATTCAGACTTCCTCTTTTCTTAAACACCCCTAACGTATACATTCTTCCATTTGGTTTCGGAAATCCCAAACCAAACAATAGATGTTTCCTGTTTATGTACTTTCTTTATAAAAGGAACGTAATTACTTTTTGTAATGGTGAATTTTTTAATATGTTGAAAGTACAGAGTAAGAGACGTAACGTTTCTTTTGAATAAAAAATTTGCGATTAAAAAAAAGAAAAAAATCTGCTATGTGTATTTAGAAGAGATATTGAAACAAAAGTGCGTCCCTGTCCTAGCCCACCCTCTCCTCCGAAGTGTACATAAGCTGTCCCTTTACCTGTGAGCTTGATTCGTAAATTCCGAGGTGTTTTAGTATGCAAGTTGTGGGGCTAATCTCTAATGGTTGACAATAGGTAGGTATCTTGAGGAAACTTTCTATGCATTTTGCCGTACAAATTAAAAAAGCACTTATGTTTATAGAAATGCTTTCAAGCCATTAGTAAACGATTTAGCATTATTGCGTTGTACAATTTCTTCGTTGTTTGGATTATTTGTACATACAATTTATCATAATTTAGAGTTATTGGAATTGAACAAGTTTCAATTTTCGGCGTTCAAAATTTCGCAATACAATAAATGCAAGATTGAAACTTCATAAATGTTCAAATTTTTTAATTAATATAGGTTTTAAAATTAGAAAATCTCGTCTGAGATTTTTATGCATGAATATTTCAAGATTGTACAATTATTTTATTTGAAATTAAAATCCCTGTTGTTGAATTAAAGCATTGAGAAAGTCAATTTACTGATAAGTATTCGTACTTCGACCGAATAATTTTTTCACAACAATGTGATACACTAAACTCGAGTACTTCTTCAAATAAATGGTTTAAAACAATCTAATGCAATTTTCAATTATATTCCTATGTTGATAAATGTTATCTTCGTTAATTCTGATCAATAAACAGTTTTTTAAAGTTATTTGTTGTGTAAACCATATGACTGTCTTGTGCTCATTAATGAGCACTTTGCTTCCTAATATACACAGAATTTATTTAATTATTGAATCATTTTATTTTATATAATGATTTTTTTAAATATTATAAATTAGTAAACGTTATTTACTTTTGAGTCGAATGCATTACTAATATTACTAGAATAGGAATATACATTTTTTTTATGTGAGGAACTTATTCAATAAATATATCAACAAGAAATTGTATAAATATTCACAGACATATTGATAAAAATGTAAATTTTGATTTTTTGCAGTATTGTAATTAATTATTCAAAATGTAAAACTTCATATTTTCAGAAAATCTTGTGTCTGCTTTGAGATATTCGAAATTGAATTTTTGACCGATTATTGATTTCACAGTTCTTATTTATTTTGCCAAAAATTTGTAATAAAACAGTAAATTCTATCAGCTGAGTTCATTTTTACATTCCCCTAATTTATGATCGAGAAAGTATTAAAATTGTCAGAAATTACACACCTCAGTTTTTTTAACGGATCTCCGTTTTCGGACCCTCTGAAGCCGGATATCTAATTTTATCGATCACGTCTGTCTTGTCTGTCCGTCCGTCCATAAACACGATAACTCTAAAAAAAAATGAACGTATCAAATACGAACTTATCAACGTCCTCCAAAAAAGAACGAGTTCGTGAATAAACCATGTTGGATATAAATTCCAAAAAGTGAGAGCACTTTTCTAAATTGTTGAGATAACTTTTTTTACAAAATTTCAAAATTTTGTATACGGCTATTCATGGTACCAAAAAAGCTAAATAATTTATTCCAATCGAGTTTCTTCCATAGAATGAAAATTATTACAAAATTAATAATAATAATAATAATAAATAAAATAATAATAATGAAAAATTAATAATTATAAATAATAAAATATTATTATTAATATTATTATTATTATTATTATATGTTGAGAAGTTGTAGGCTCCGGAAGGTACGATAATCCCGACGCAACTAGAACGCGTACGTCATCCACTTCTGCTCTTTCTGTCCTTCATTCTTGAAATCTTCATATAAAAAATATGCGAATCCTATCAAAAAGTAATTCATAACAAATTTGTAGATTTTTTTTAGGTGCACGACTTTTATCTCTTAATCTTCTTTTGTATCTTGCATAGTTTGACAGAAAAATGGAGTTTTTGATTTTTTATTATATTTAGTGCGTTAAAAATTTGAATTTTTGATTTTTCGAAAAAATTCCAAAAGTTCTAAAGATAATCTTGTACGTCTCTAAAAAAGAAACGTTTTTCTCCTCTTCACTTTTTTTCATATCGTGCATTTTTCGGCTTAAAATGTTAATTTTCGTTTGTTTTTTTGGATTTTGAAAATGCTATAACTCTGCTAATTATGAATTTATCGAAAAATGTCATTAGGGTGAATGGTTGCTTTTTTTGCGTACAACAATTTTCAAAATGTGCTCACTTTTTGAATTTTTATCCAAAATATCTGGTTAACGAACATAACCTTCATTTTGGGACCCTTAAAAAGTTTATCAAAGGCTGACTCGATTCGACAAATCCTTCAAAAGATAGCGTGGCTACAATATTCAGGTAACCATACATACAGACATACAGACATACATACAGACAGACATACAGGCAGACATACAGACAGACATACAGACATACAGACATACAGCGAGACATACAGACATACAGACAGACATACAGACATACAGACATACGGACAAACATACAGACAGACATATAGACAGACAGACCGACATACATACATGCATACAGACAGACATACAGACAGACAGACATACATACATACACACAGACATACATACAGACATACAGAGATACATACATACAGACATACATACATACAGACAGACATACATACGTACGGACAAATATACATACAGACATACAGACAGACATACAGACATGCATACAGACAGACATACATACAGACAGACATACATACCTACATACAGGCATACATACATACATACAGACATACGTACAGACAGACAGACATACAGCCAGACAGACACCGACAAAATTTTCTGATTTTTGGAATCTGTGAGTGCCGAAACGTAAAGATCCGTTAAAAACCAGAGATCGAAAATTTGGACCATTACATTACACTCTCATGAATGACAATGTGAAAATTGATAATTTTCAGATGACACAACATAGAAACAATACAAGATTACAAAAGTACAACATTCGTAATTGGCACACCTCGAGAAATTGTTAGAATGCCACATAATTATGAACCCTATATAAATTACGTGAGCTGAGTGTTATGAAATAAAATGGTTGAAAAACAGGATTTGTCAGTTTTTTCTTCAAAGATTAATTATACAAATAATTATGGTTCAGTTTTGAATATATTTTGCAACTAACTATAACACTTCTACCTTATAGCGCGGTCTGAAATCCGAAGCGAGAATGCACAATATGAAAAAAGTCATGAGAAGAAAAACGTTCCTTTTTGAATTTCCTACAAAATTATCATAAAGACTTCCTGAATTTGATCAAAAAATCGAAAATTTAAATTTTGATCGCACGAGAATTAATGAAAAAGAACAAATTCCATATTGTGTCAAACTATACAAGATACGAAAAAACATGAAGAAACAAAAATCAGGCTTCCAAAACAGACCTACAAATTTGTAATTATTCACTTTTTAATAGGACGCGTAGTTATTGTTTTATTTGTAGTTATAATTGAGAAAGTATTAGAATTGTCCAAAATTTGATACCACAATTTATCATCGGATCTCCACATTTTGAGACCCCCTGAAGCCGAAAATCAAATTTTAGCAATGGCGTCTGTCCGTCCGTCCGTAAACACGACGACCCTCGAATACATTAACGGATCAACTCGTGCTTTGGCACAATTTTTTCAGGCCCTAAAAAAAGAACGATTTCGTTAACCGGCATTCTTTTACCAACAGTTATGGTTTTATTGATCGAAAATTCTATCGAAAATTCTAATTTTAAGACAAACGACGACAGATAAGTGAACAAGTTCTAGAGAAGAATCGTAGCTTTCTAAAAGACCTATAATTTTGTTCCAACCATTTTTCTATAAGACTTGATATTTTGGTTTTATTGTTCCGAAAATATATGAACAAAATTCAAATTTCCAGCCAAACGACGCAAAATATGGAGAAAAGTTTTTGGAGGAATTCCAGCGTTTAAAAATTTGTACCACATTTCTTTTATCCATTTTTGACAGAACTCATTTTGAATTTATTTATCGAAATTGATTTGCAAAAATCGAAAATTATAGTATCACGCCGAAAGACGCGAGATATGTAAAAGATGTAATAGAAGATTTGTAGAATATATTTTTTTATTCATCAAAAATAATATGGAAATGAAAATTCTATTTCTAGCATAACAACACGAGATAAGGAATAATGTCTGATGAAAGAATTGCAGTTTTTTATTTTATTCAAGTATTTCAAGAGAAAAGAATAAATATCTTAGCGCGAAGCGCGAGGTACTCCTTCATCGAGCGCGAACCGCGAGATACAACAGACGCGTGCCCCAGGCGCGGTCAAATTTGCAAGCGAAGCGAGCCACGCAATAAGAATGTGCTCGCGCAGCGGTCACATTTTTAAATAAAATGTGGACAAACTTTCTTGCTTTGAAAATCTGTCTAAATATTTTTATTATTAGTGAGTTTGACATTTGGCAAAGACAAAAAAGAATTATTTATTCTCGTTTCACTGGATTAAAGGACTTATAAAAAACGAAAAGATAAGTAAATCATTAATCAAATTCTTCATTGTACTAGAAGGAGATTGCGAGCTAAACTAAAGCTTATAGCTGACAAACTGCTCGCGGGCCAGTCAAATCTTACTTGGCTCACAAGATATACAAAATGAGTGAGGAATATTAACAAAAACTTCCGCTATCATCTCTGATCTGTCTTAAATTGAATCAGTGAGATTCACTGGTTGAAACAGCCAGAAGTGGGTCACTGGTATCACTTCTGCGAATAATGTCACTGACAACTATTGTAATGTCACTGATTACCAATGCAATTTTCATAATCCTTGAAGAACATATTTTTTAATCAAACTCAATTAAAAGATTTTAACTGTCATTTTCATAAACAATTTATATGACAGTTAACTACAAAATTCAGGTTCTTTGACAAATCTATTTTTACTATACAGCTCTGTTGATGTATACGTCGTAATTATACATTATATATAAATAAAAAGAAGAAAATAAAAATATACAATACAAATTTTCTTTTTGCTTCAAACAATAATAGTTTTCAATTAAAAATGAATTCATAGTTGCATAAATACTAAGTTGTTATTAATCACTTTTTGATAGGATGCGTAGTTTTTCTTTTATTCGTGAAAAACTACACTGAAAATAAAAAAATTTCATTTTTGGACAAACGACATAAGCTATGAGAAAAAATGAATAGACAAAAGTCGCTCATAAAAAAAACAGCTACAACTTTTTTTTCAACAATTTTCCGATAGAACGCTTAGTTTTTGTTTTAATCGTAAAAAATAACATTAAAAATAAAAAAATAAATGTAATGTTTTGGAAGACGACATGAGAAAAAAAAATAGGCAAACTTGTTCACTCAAAGAGGATGTACATATTTGTTATGTATAATTTTAAGAAAGGGCGAGTATTTTTTTTCAATCGGAAAAAATAAGAATAAAAGAGAAACAAATTAAATTTTTGGAAAAACGACACAAGAGACGAAAAAAATTAAAAGAAAAAATTTGTTCAACCAAAAAAGATCTACAAATTTGTTATAAACTCTTTTTATAAAAATGTATCAAAGATTAAAAATTTATTTTTTGGAAAAATGACACAAGCTACAATAACTTTTTATTTAACAAAATTTGTCGCCTAAATTATATTTACAAATTCGTTTAGAACCACTTTAAAGTAATATTTGTATTTTCAGTTTAAATCATAAAAAATAGCGTTGAAAATAAACATATTAAATTTATGGAGAAACGACACAAGTTGCAATAAAATGTATAATAACAACATTTTTTATATGGGATGCACACTTTTTCATAATTATAAAAACAAGACAATGAAAATACGTATGTTTCAATGCCTATTCTGAATTGTGATAATATAAATTTATTGAAATGATAGCTTCTTCGGGGTAGCTGAGTTCAGATTTTGGACAAAATCGAGGGCGAAGCACGAGATACGTGATGAGAATGTGTTAGTCAAAGCCAAAGGAGCTTTAACAAAAGAGAAGTTATGATCACCAAAATACAGTTGTCGATGATATGACCTTTAATTTTAAAAGGTCTGGGCGCAAATGTGGGAGAAATATAAAGACCGAGCGCGTAGCGCGAGGTAAATACATCATCGAGCGCGAAATAAATATGTTATCGAGCGCGAAGCGTGCGAATCAACAGTTGCGCGCCCCAGGTGCGCTCAAACTTGCGAGCCGCGCGCAAGTTTGAAAATATTAATATTGCTATGTATATAATGTCCGTCTGTCAGAAAACGTTTAGGATGCACATATTTATTAACTTGATTTGATCATAACAAAGAAGAAAATGAATTGATTGATTACTTGTGTTTTGCAAATATTACAGCATTGATTCAAGTCCGCCTTGAGAATGCATAAAAGTCGCTGTTAAAGAAAGAATTTTCTTGAAGAACATGATTTTTTATCAACACTGAAAAGAAAGGCTATTGAATAAATAAGCCTCGTTCGGAAGCTTGAGGATCTGCTTTTCGACGGCGGTTATTGATTCAATAACATTTTTTATCAGTGAACTTTATGTGAAAAAAATAAAATAAAATAATGATAAAATAGAACATCTGTTTGGAGGAACCTATCAAAATCGATGGAAAAATATTCCCTGTGGTCGATTATGAGCGCAAAAAGCCGCGAAAAATTAATTTATTAGATTTCCATTTATAACCTCTATTTGGTACAATTTTTTTGGATCACTGGTGATAATTATCTTGAATAACCATTTTTATAATAATTATATAAAATCGAATCTTTAAAAAATTTAATATTGGAAATTATATATTTTTAATAATAATTTTATTATTCTCCGCAATCGATATGGGATCGATGCCTGGCCTCTCCCATTTACACCACAACTCCTTTTCTTTTTTCGGCCCACCCTATTCTAATGCGTCTTTGCTTTTTAAAAAAATATAGCACTTTCTCTATTTTATAAGCGGAAACTCCCTTGCACTTTTACATCGAGCGCTTTTAATGGGATAACCTATATTTTCCATTTCCCATTATTTATTACAATGAATCAAAATATTTTTTATAAAGTACGAGAATTCGTTATTCAGTGTTATTTATATATAACGAATTATTAACCTGTATGAAGTGAGAAACGTTGAAACGAACTTTTAGGTGTAATATCCTCTATGGCTTTCTAATTTATAAATGGTTACGCAGCACATATAAAAGTTTTGAAGGTAGGTAAGGAACCAAATATTACCACCCCCCCAGATTCGGTTTCAAATCCGGAAAATAAATAGTATTTTTTTTTTTCTACTTTTTTAGAATTTTTAATTACAAGAGATGCTTTCGTGAAATCGAAATTTCCCATGTGAAATGCATGGGAAAAAATCACTTTTTGGGTTTTTGAAATAACTTTTATGCACTCAAAAAGTATTATTATAAAGCTTGTTATCGGTATTAAAACAGTACCAGAAAGAAACAGTCCCACTTCAATTTCATGCACGCACTGTGAAAACAAAGTATTATTTTAGGGTTCATTTCAGGTAATAAAATAAGACCGAAATTAATAATTATATTGAAAAAATGTCAAAAACAGTGTAATGACTTAATTAATTCATGGGTGTTGCATTTTGGCCGGTGTGCCCCATATAAAGGGATAAGGCGCACAGTGGGTCAAAAAAACGGCCGTGGACAAATTAATTTTCAGAAGACGATTGTTATCCAAATCGAAATGTTTTGTTCAGTGGAACTCCAACAAATTCCACTTCGAACTGTCGTAGAGGGGAAAAAAATTGATTTTTTAATTATACCGGTTTTTAACAAATACTTGGATTCATTGAAAATACCTAGAAAATATGAAGCAACTATCTAAAAAAACACATCCAATAGCAATGGAAATTTTAAAAAAATTATTGAATTTGTTATAAGGAAATGAGCGAATGAAAATTGTTTCATAGAGATTTGCAGCGATTCGTCACTTTATTCGCACTAAATTTGTACAATTCACGGATAAAAATAGTTTTTGAGTTAAATTAATCATATTTCATACATAATTTCTTATTTTATAAACAACTAGCTGCTATCCGCGGGCTCTGCCCGCGGGAACAGCTGGCCGTCGCGGATGGCCGCTTCGCGGCCATCAAACTACCTCGTTGACCTCTTAAGGTTCCTAAATGTGTGCAAATTTTGAGACCGTTCAGAGAAGCCATTAAGATTTCCATTGCTAACGAACAGACGCACATTCACTTTTATAGATATAGATTATTCATATCAGGTATGTATGATGGAATGAATAAAGTTTTTTTTACGAAATCGCTCATATGTTACCTGGAAATGAAACCTAAGTATCATATTTGGTCATCCAATGAGAATTTATGATTGTTTAAACGATCCTAATATACAAAGGCCCTATTTTGCTACTTTTGGATGCATAAACTTGGTTCTTTCGACGCAGTCAACAGTAAATAAGTAACTGGTAAATTTTTAAGACGATTTCGATGACGATGAATAATTTTTATTTTAAACAACAATTGTTTAAGCAAATTTTTTATGTTATGTATTTATGAATGAAATTTATTTTTCGTCACGGACTTTACAGCCAGTTATTTAGCAATGACTTCTCGCTATGAATAGGGTTGTTTCACAATTTAAGATAAAATAATTTTTTAATGCATAATTTTAGTCTAAACTCAATGTGCGCTCTAAATTTTTTTTCTGTTGAGTTGTTCAACAGAAAAAAATTATTAAAAATTGAAGGCGGGAAAACACTTATTTAAATTGGTGTCACGTG
Source organism: Andricus kollari (assembly GCA_932074435.1). NCBI lineage: Eukaryota > Metazoa > Arthropoda > Insecta > Hymenoptera > Cynipidae > Andricus > Andricus kollari. Next base: position 10,703 of record CAKNWW010000122.1, read on the forward strand.
GGTGTCACGTGACTC
>CAKNWW010000124.1:0-10558 GCA_932074435.1 Andricus kollari
ACTTTTTTTGAAAATTGTTACGACCAGCAAAAAGTTTGTGAAAAAATTTATAAAAAACATTTGTAGTGAAATTTTGTTTAAAGTAATAGGACAAAAGTTACAAATGTTTGAAAGTAAGACCTTTCTTAAAAAACCAAAAATTGTACCCCCTCCACTTTGATAAATAATTATCAAAATTAATTAATTTTTGGTGTGAGGAGTACTATCTAATAGGACTACAATTGGGCCAATTTTTAGCCCGATCGGACAACTTTTATTTTCGAGGTGGGTACACTTGAGAAATTATGCCCCATATGAAGGAGGATGATTTTTTTTACGAAAATAAGGTAATAATGGAGGAATAAATTCTTTTAATTAAAATTGATGTGAATGTGATATTGAGTTAAATATAAAAAACTTTAAATCCTGCAGATTTCAAGTAGAAATATATAATAAATTGAAACAATCAAGGTTAATTTTCCAACCAAAAAATGAATTTTTCAACAAGAAGACTAATATTCAACCAAAAAACACGAATTTTTAACAAAATTGTTGAATTTAAAAGCTAAAAGAAAGAAGTACCTACAAAACTGTTGAAGTTTCAACCCGAAAATACGATTTTTCAACAAAAAATTTATTTTCTAAAAAAAAGTTAAATTTTACTAAAAATTGTTTCATTCTTAACAAAAAAGTTAATTTTTAACGAATCGTTTTATTTTCCACCAAATTGTTGAATCCTCAACCAACCCAGATTAATTTGGAGTGCAACAGTTGCGTTTTTAATAAAAAAAGGATACATTTTTAGCCTGGAAGAATAATTGTCGACCATGAAAGTCGAATTTGGAACAAAATACATGAATTTTCAATCAGAAAAGATTAATTTTTAGTAAAAAATATCAATTTTTAACCAAAAATAAAATAGTTACGTTGTTGGTTAAAAATGTCATTCTCAGTAAAAAAAAAAGACTTTTCAACAAAATAGTTACATTATCAACAAGGAAGATGAATTCTCAATAAAAAAATAATTAATCTTAAAAAGATTGAATTTTAAATAAAAGCGTTCAACACAGGAGATGATTTTTTAACTCAGAAGGTTAATTTTCTGAAAATGGAATACTTAAATTTATGTAAGGAGATGAATCCATAACCATGAAAATATATTTTTTATTAAAGCAGGGGATAGAATTGACTGAGAACACCTAGCAATTGGGACATCATTTACAAACCGAGCCAGGACTATATCACAAACGTCGACTTTACCTGAGAACACGCATCTATCAGACCCACACTTATTCAGATAAAACTTTCTCAGAAAAGATGTAAAATTCTCATTCCAAAATCTGAACGCCTGTTTTAATCTATACAGAGACTTTCTCAATTTACACACAACACTGCTGTCACTTTTATCAACTGATAGGCTTTCTGGCAACTTCATGTAGATCGCCTCTTTGAGATCTCCATTTAAAAAGGCCGTTTTTCACATCGAATTGTGCTAGCTCAAGATCACTACTAGCAACTTATGACAAAAACACTCTAAGAGAATCACACCGCACTACCGGTGAAAATGTTTCGTTGTAGTGAATGCTGTCCTTTTGACGAAAACCCCGAGCACATAATCGTGCTTTGTAGCGGCCAATTTCCTAGATAAGTCACGCTGAATTTTGAACGTCCACTTGGAATCGATGCACTCCTGAGTCTCTTTCGGAACACGAATCCACGTCTGTTTATCCTGGTGAGCCTTAAGCTCTTCCTGGATCGCTTCTTTCCATTTGTCGGCATTCTACCGGCTTAGTGGTTCTTAGCAGGTAACTGGTTCAAGGTATTCGGCCAAGCTCATTCCGTACCTTGCGCGTATCCTGGTTAGACCTGTGACGGAGCTGCATCGACTAATCAGCTGTTTCGTGATTTTCAGCTTGGTGATCTCCGACGTCCTTGATTTCTCGTTTTCCAGAATCTTCTTTGACTTCCTCTGGGTATTCTGGTTCATCATTGTCTGTCACGAGCAGTTTAAAAATATCACTGACACTGTCACTTTGACCATGGCGGGAGTCACCTTCATTCGACTCATTAAACGTTACGTTCCTGGTCATTCAAAACCGTTTCGTGAGCGTGTTGTAGACTCTGTAGCTAGTCAGGTCACCTTCATAGCCGACCAAGATTTGTTTAGACGCCTTTGCGTCCCACTTCTTCCGCTGACCCTTTTGTTCAAGGGCGTAGGCTGGTGAACCAAAGATCCTTACGTGTGACAGAGAGGGCTGCCTCCCCATCCATCCCTGATACGGCGTCGGATTTGGAGTTTGCGTCGTAGCTGTCCGATTCAGAAGGTAGACTGCCGTGTTGATAGCTTCGGCCCATAGACTTTATGTACGGTTGTCCCGTTCTGACCGCCCGTTTTGTTGAGGTGTACGGAGCAGTCGTCTCGAACCGAATGCTTTTGTTGTCTAGATGCTGCTTAAGTTCCTCATTGCAGTACGCCTTGCCGTTGTCGACCCTTAGAGCTTTCATATATTTTCCAAATTGATTTGCTACAAGGCGTTCAAAGTCCTTGAAGAACTGAGTAGCATCTGACTTATATTTACAGAAGTAAATATGACGATAAGCTGTGTTGTCGTCCTTGTAGATGACATAGAACCTAACACCCCCAAGAGAATGCTGCTCCATCGGTCCGCATACATCGCTGCGGAAGAATTCTCCCGTCTTCCATCTCTTTGTTTTTTCGCGTTTTACAAACGGAAGCCGATGAGACTTACCAAGTTGACATGGCTCGCAAAAGAAATCAACTGTATTTGTCAACTTAACCCATTTCGCCGATCCTTTAGACACCATATCCTTGATTGACTTTTAGTTTACATGAGCTAGTCGCTCGCGTCACATTTGGCGGTTAGTGGTGGACACATTCACTTGGTCACTGGTTCTAAATTGAAAGAACATTCTGTAGACTTAATTTTCTTGTTTCATCCCTTGGCCAACTATAGTACTATCCAATATAAGCAGAACACGATTCTCCTTGAACCTCACTTCGATTTTGTTCGATGTGCAAACTCCCATCGAAAACAGATTTTTGCATAATTTCCGGACGTAGATGACGTTTTCGATTCTCCCGTCTATACACTCACCATCAACAAGTCTTTTGATTAACACTGTACTCGATCCCAGCACTTTACATATACCGTCGTCACCAAGAGTGACATAGCCACCACAACTAGATTCAAACTTTGTCAGTCAATCCCCTCGATAGGTGGTGTGCTTCGAGGCTCCGCTATCAGTAATCCAGATCTCTCCTATATCTTCTTGTAGCAAATCAGCGACCTGCTTGTCAAAAGGGAGTCCACTGCTTCCTTCCCCAATAGCGATGAAAGTCCAAATTTTCTGGTCGTTGCTTCTAATGTCATTAGATTGCCCGTCTTTTTCGTTTCCGGCATTCATTGATAACATGGTCTTTCTTGTAACAATAAACGCATTCGACATCATTTTTATTTGAACCCTTTTTCACAGGTGGATTCGAAGCACTTTTCTTCTTCTTGAAATTTATCGCAGCCAGAGCGTTCGTAGTTTCATCGTACGCGGCCATCTTGCCTTCCTCATTCATTAGGCGTTCTTCAAGACTCATTAGAGACTAGAATTTTGCAGTAACGCTACCCCAAGCTGTTACAAAAGAACTGAACTTTGATGACAGGCCACCGAGAATCTTGGCTCGTGAATGCTAACTAATCTTAACCACATGTCCTTTGCCATTGCACAGGTGATCATACATTCTAACTGCGGATATTCTACCGATGTTGATATCACGTACATGGCTTAAGCGTTTAATTTTGCCCACGACTTTGCATTCGGGTCGGAATCCGTGAGCTTAGGACTTATTCCATCGACGATCTCAGGAAGGCCGTGCGCGGCAAAAGCTGAGTTCATTTGGAACTTCCACACTTAAAAGTTCGTTCCGTCGAACTTCATGATTAGTTACAGAAAGTTCTCGGTCGACATTTTAAGTCTTCGGAATTTTTACGAACGCGATTCGAACTGATCCACCTCTGGCACAAACTGCCCGGACAGTACCCACAATGGCGTCTTACAATAAAATAGGTGGCGCCACAATAGAAATATAAAATTTGAATTATCGTTGTTTTTTTTTTAATTTTGTAAATGCTATAACTCTGGTAATTTGTTTTCTATAAAAAAAAGTCGTTAGCATAATTTGTTCATCTTTTTGATTATTACGAACGGCCGTGTATGGGCGATTTTCAAATAGATTTTAATTATGGTGGTCTACTTTATTAGTCCATACAGAAAAAGGTCAAAAAAATTACAGTTAGGCATACCTCTTTTGTAAGCATGTAGTCAGTTTTACCCTCCATACAGTGTCCCTCCTTACAGATTCACATACTTGAAATGTGACTGGACTGGTAAAAATTTTTTTTATAATATTGGCCTCGGGCACTTTTCTTAAATATATGATGCAGTTCAAATTGCAATACTAACATGCTAGAGATTATAAATACTGACTGAAAGAATCAAGCTTATATGTCTGTCCCTCGGTTTGTTAACAACTCCGAAGCCTCTATAATTTTAACGAATTTGAGGTGATAATTCGTATTATAGTCGATTATAATTATGAAAAATAAGTATTTTTCATCAAGTTTTGAAAACACATGACGGTTGCAGAGTCTCAAATTTGATTAAATCCGCGTAAGTCGTCTGAGAAAATGGGAAAAACTATCGGTTAACCTGAATAACAACTACGAAGCCTCACAAAAGAAGAGGTACAAACGCAAAATAATTTTTTTTTTCAAAAAAATTCCCCATAAAATTCGAAGGGCAAAACACTTTCCCAAACTTTAAATTATTTTTGTTTTAAATGGTGTGTTTTATATCATTTAAAAATTGCAAATAACAACCCCGAAGCTAAAGACTCTGAAGCCTTTTGATAAATCCGAAGCCTTTTTTTGCACTTGCTGGTAATAGGTTCAAAGTCGCTTGAAGAGAAAGAAAAAAATGTTTTAAAAGTACTTTTTTTTAAGTTCTTCTTAAACTTCTTTATAAAATTTTGTTCATGGATATTTGTTTTACAAAGAACTCTACTGATACAAATTCACGTCAAGGAGATAAGTTTAAATTGTAAAAATCAAATTTGTAAATAATTATTTCAACTAATTTTCAATAAATAAAAAAAAATCCAAAAAATTTAAAAAAAAATTCTTTGACAAAATTAAAAAAAAACTCAAAGAAATTTTCGAACAAAATTTTCAGAAAAGATTTTTTTTTAAATTCAAACAAATTTTCAACAAAAAATGGAAATAATTTCGAAAATTTTTTATAATGGGCAGACAACTTTTAAACATTAAAAAAAAAATTTCGAATTATTTTGACCCACTAAGCCTGCCAAACCCAGTTTTAAATCTTTATAATAATGTACTTTAAGTAAAAGAATAATTTAGACACAAATTAGTGGAAAAAATCAATAGTCTAGATCAAACAGCTTTCCCTCGTTATAAAGAACATCCTGGTACATATATCTAAGAAAACTGATAAGAATTATTGCATAATTTAGAACTTCAATTTACTCGCATCTCGGAAAGCAAAATTGATATCTATTTGCGAATCGCCCATATAGAATTTACAAATTCTAAAAATGTGGTCTCAAATCAGTTCTGGTCGATGTGTAAAGAAATGTTATTTCGGTGTAAAATTAATACTGTAAATCTTCTTAAAGCCTTCAAAATATTCAGAAATACTGCAATTCAAGTAATTCCAAGCCCTAATAGGTATCTCGTCTGCAAACGAAATACAGAGAATCTGCAGCATTTTCAGATAATTCTGAAACTAAGGCAATTCTTCTGGTACGACCCGAATGACGATTAGTGGCTGTTCTTTTCAGCGCCACATTTTCTTTCGTCATTGGCCTAACCTGTTCCAGTGTGGCCATGCAATACCTACATGGATGGCGTAGAATAAACGGTTTTTGAAAACCATAACATTGATGAATAGCCAGATTTGTTACCGTTAGGAAGGTCAATTCTATTTTCTAGTTCCTCGATGTCATCAACAGTATATTTCAAAATTCTTTGCATGCCATACTTTCGGACAGTAGAATCCCGCACGGTCGCAGTTAAGTTGATAAATTTTGTATGGGAACTAAAAGCTGGGGACTTGTCTTCTATCATCGAATAAATATTCCCAAATTTTTCTTCATCACTTGTCTACTTCGTCGCAATAGGCCTTTACGTAATTGCTCGCCTGCGCAAGAAGCCAACATGACATCGGAACGCCTTTTTTCAAGTCCACAATACATCCGAAAGAACCATTCGACATCAATTTCTTCAAGACTTCGCTTATACGAATGTGTTTAAATTCATCTGGCTTCAAGTTTAAAGGCCGATCCCCATCATTTCTTGCAGATCCATCAGGCTCGAAGTTACCATACAATTTTTCTCTGCGAGGCTGAATAACACCATACTTTTCTTCAATATACTTGTCTTGGTTGAGGATACTATTAAGACCCTGACTGCAATCTATTTCGGCAATGGTGCCCTCGATATCGACGTAGTCTGTAAGACGATAACCTGCTGCTACAAATAATATTTCGTCAGCGTTTCGCAGGTAATAGTCTACACACGATTCTATGACTTGTTGTAAATTACGTAGAATACAAAGTACATCACCTTTAGTGGCTTTAATTTGCGACCGTAAATAGAGAATATATTGTTGCGATTATCATCTTTTCAGAATTATCAGGAACCTCATCCTCAAAATTGTATGGATCATCATTAGGATTTCTATCGCGATCATCAGGCTCATCGTCAGAATGTACATAAGATTCATCATTAGATTCACGAGTGGAATCAACATCACCGAAATCTTGATCACCGGAATCATCGTCACCAAGATCACCATCAGTAGTAGGGCTATGCTGGTGTGGCTCCACTACCAACAGATGGCGCCACCGTCGCAAGTTTCAGACACCAACAGATGGCGCCACCGGCAAAGGGAGGGTTCTGTTACATGCTAAGTCGGTAAAACAGTGAGGTCGGTAATGCAGATCCCTGCTGAGATAGCATTGCACCATCGATCGGTAAAAGAGAGATGTAGGTAAATTTAAGTTTCTGTTCCATGGTAAGTAGGTAAAACAGTGAGATTAGTAATGGAGATTCCTGCTAAGTGAACATTATAAGGTTCTATTCCATACTAAATCGGTAAAACAGTGAGGTTGGTAATTTGGATCCCTGCTAAGTTAACATTATAAGGTTCGTTTCCGTGCTAAGTGACCGTTGATCGACAAAACAGTTTAATACAATCGGCTGGTAAAACAGGTAAGTCTGTAATTTTTTTAATAACATTTTTCTAGGTGTCGGTGAGTTAGGGAACCATGTTACCATCATTCGGTGAAACAGGAAGGTCGGTAATTTTTTATATTAGCATTCTTCTATGTGTCGGTAAGGTAGGGAACCATGCTACCATCAGTCGGTAAAACAGGGATGTCGGTTATTTTTTATATTATCATTTTACTATCGGTCGGTAAGGTATGGAACCATGGTACCATCAGTCGGTAAAACAGAGAGGTCGGTAATTTTTTATATTATCAATTTATCATATGTCGGTAAGGTAGGGAACGATATTGCCATCAGTCGGTAAAACAGGTAAGTCGGTAACTTTTTATATAATTATCTTACCATAGATCGGTAAAACAGGGGTCATCGATAGTTCACATCCCCAGCTATAGATCGAGCCTCCGTCGCTACATCGGGAGTCTACTTTACCAATCGCGTGTAAATAACTGATGACGTCACTCAGTACTTTTATCCAACTCTCATGTCAGCAGGATGTAATTCACGTATCCGTATATGCTCAGAACATTACCGAAAAAACGCTGTGTCACTCCAGTGCTAACTGGGATTCCCCCAACGTCCACAGATATTCCCTGCAAGTGTCATGCGTCTACTTTATACGCAGGAGTCCCCTATTTCTGCAAGTACCGCGCTGAGATTACCTAGTCATTTTCTATAATTCTTATGGACTAAGATATAACTATATAGCTACTCATCTTAACATCCCAATGATCTAATATATATATAAAATATAAGAATCTGAATACATATTTTAATGATAAAACATTTCATTTATAAACTATTTAATTATACGTAAAAAGAATGTCCTACAACTGTCAGGATGTGGGATTCCCCCATTATCTGCAAGTGGGGTCCCCCCTACCACCACGCCGAGATTCCCTGCACTGAGACACCGATGTCTAACGTCAATCGGAACTCTTTTTTTACCATGTGAGATAAACAACGAAATGCATGAGAATTCGAAACGAAGGTTTCAAAACGTCTCTCTTTCTATCGTGTGAGTTAGACTGAGAGAGTCCGATGATGTTCGAAGAACAATTCATTCTTATCGTTTTTTGAAACAGAGAGACCAAAGTAAGGTTTAGTGCATGTCAGTCATCTTGGAAAGTACCTTTAAAAATTAATAAAAAATAAATATAAACTAAAAGAATAACTTATAACTAATGTAACTAAGTTAAAAAGAATTAAACCAAGTTAAAACTAATGTAGTGAATGGTTACTATTAATACAAAATTGCAACTCATATACAAGATCGTTTGGATCCGTATGAAGCAATATACAACGTTCAAGATAGGATAGCTCCTCCTCCTCCTCATTCTTCTCCTCCTCATCTATCTCTTCAATATCTTGTTCATCTATTCCGTCATCCATCTTATTATCATTTAGCTTATCTCCTTTATTCTCTCCACTATCTATCTCATGTTTTATCGTAACATTCTCGTCCTTGTTTTTCACCACATGTTTATCATTTGTCTACATAAGTTTGACATTGTGCTCAAATTTTGCGTTTGCAGCGTCTTCATTGAGAATCTCAAAACTTAAATTCTTTTTCATATTGAAAGTTGAATCATATTTACGTTTTATTCCGGTACATATTTGGTTTCGTACCTTTGGACATGTCAACTTCATTCTTTGTGGTATTACATTTTCTTTGAGGGCATCACTTTTTTGCTTTAGGACTTCACGCAGCTCTGCAATAACTGAACTATTACTTTCATCAGTTTCATAATTGTTCTCGATATCACTTTCAATCGTTTGCGGAATATCACGAGACAAGTTGATGGGGAAAACTTCATAACTTTCAGATTTATCATAGCTATTCATGCGGGAAGAGAGATTATGTGCTTTTTTGCATGAGCACATCTGATGTCTCTTCAAGTTATCTACTCGTGAAAAAACTCTTGAACAATTTTGACAAATAGAAGCCATCTTAAGACTGTGCAAAGGTTAACTGATAATTATGTCCGAACACGTCAATGCTCATTTCAATACTGACGTTATATTCATATGTACTCTCTTGAAATATGATTTGAGCCTCCAGCAATTCTTCAATGATGGGAATTATTTCATTACTGTGACTTGGATTGCCTGCTGCTTGTGATGCCAACAGTAAACGAAGACGGTTGAACAGCTCATTTGGATCATCCCAATAAATGTAGTCTGGTATTGAGTCTTTCCTTGCTATCATAAGGTGAGGTGGTAAACTCCTTAATCGTTTCTTTTTCTTTAATGAACCTTCAGTTGATGATAATCGTTTATGTGGAAAAAGTTGCACTATAATATTTTTAGATTTTGCAGTATTGTTTGAGCGAATAGGTGAATTAGGACTATAATTGTTCTTATGTGCATTTGTAGCTATAAAAATTTCCTCATAGTTCTTTAGATCATCAGGGCTTACATAAACTTTATCAGGTTCTTGCTTAAACAAAAGTTCCAATAAACCAGTGGTTTTCATAAAAAGTTGGTATATCCTTGATATATTCTCCACCAAAGCTAATAGGTGTATCCCCAATCATCAGCGAACCATCACTAAGTCTACGTACACCATAAACCATATCCAAATATTTTATCTATTTTTATTTAACAGTCCAAAAAATTTATTTGTCAACTTGTCATGATATTCAATAGGTTCAACTTTTTCTTCAATCATAGTTTTATCATGCTCCTGATCATCATCATCACTATCACCGTCACCCGTGTGGGGTTTGCTGGTCCTCCATCGGGGGCCTCCCCAGGTTGCGGATAGGGGAACGCCTCCCAAATATGGGTGGTACCGGGGAAATCAAATACCCGAGGCGGACAAAAACCAGCTAGGGGAAGGAACCCCGAATTAAAACCAGTCGTGAGTCGGTACGTTAAAAACAATATACCCCAAGGTAGTAGCAATCTCCCCACTGATTTCGATCGGGTGCATGCCCAGGTGGTCAGTGCCGGTCCCATGTATTTGGGGGGGGGGGGGGCAAACATACTTGGACAGGAGCGTCTGCGTGGAGTTAGGAGGTCCCTTGGACGTGACAGAGGAGGTGGAAGTGTCCGTCAACAAGGTGGACATCGCAGAAATGGATGCCAAACTCTCAAAGACGTATGGTCTCTTTGAAGAGTTGCGTGGCACCATAAAAAAATGGCGGAATTCAGCAGCTCTAAGAAGAATATGTGGCTGCCAATTAGGCATGGGCTCGAACGAGCGGAGCAACTCGTCGACGAACTGCTCGATCACTCTATGACGACCGAACGAGAAT
>CAKNWW010000125.1:0-19414 GCA_932074435.1 Andricus kollari
GCTTGTTAAAAGGTCTGAACTACATCTTTTTGGGAACCATAACAAATGTCGGGGTTTCGAATAAAAATGTACAATTTTGTTTTTTGGGTGTGAATACTATATAAAAATGTTTCAATATTACAAACATTTTTTATAGTACGTGCAGGAGTCTATTCCTTTGTCTGACCAAAATTGAGATAACACTTACTAATAATTAATAGCCTTTTTATACGGGCTGTTCTTAGGCATGGCCATACGGAAATATGTGGGCCATTCAAGGTACATTTTTACCAATTTGCACGGTATCTTTGTATCGGCAGACAACCGAGAGTTAATGAAGTCAGAACTTAAAAGTGCTATGTTTTGACTGCAAATCTGAAACAATGAAGAGTTAGTTAAGTTGCTATAGAAGAAAATATCAAATAACAATGACACATTAATTTTTTTTGGAACGTCTTGATCGAATAAATGTGTACTGAAATAATTCAAACCAGACAAAAATTAAGCATTATAAAGCTACATTTTAGAGACGTGAAATTTGTATAAACGGATTTTTTTGACTAAGATCTTTACCAGATTAAAGGCATCTTGTGCGCTTTTTGGGGATTGGTCCCTCTTTATGAGCTTCTTTTTCATTGTCATCAACATTGGATCCTAAAAGTAGAGACGTGACAATGAAAAACCTAAATATTTTGTTTTAGCTTGGGCCAGCCGTTCAAATGTTTACTTTTAGCAAATATACTATCACGTATTTTTTGTTTCAAATAAACAAATTCTAACCTATCCCTCAAGGCATTTTTAATTATACAATCTCAAAAATATTTTGTATGGAGAAAAGAAAAAATAAGTTATCAATTTATTTTCAGAGCAGATTCATTTTTAGGGGTAAGTATGTTAGAAGATATAAAATTGTGTCACTTTATATTTATATTGACTAAGTTATTTTAGTAAAAGAAAAGAAAAACTACTTTTCATGATTGCCTGAATAATTTTCGAAATTTTTTATTGTTAAACTTGTTTCCCTCTCCGTCTACTTCTTGCAGTAGAAAATGCTCTCTGAATGGCGGCGGCAGTGCAAGCGACCAAAGTTGTGTAATTTCGTTTCCTTTTTCTCAAAACAAATAAACTTTATACCAGCATATCTTTATGTGAATCAAATTTTGAAAGGTGTAAAGCATTTTATTTTATGTGTATGATATTGTTGATCACGAATACAAAGACAGATTTAAAAAATTTAAAATGGCCAATCCAATATGGGTCTTCAAATGATGAAAAAGTATATACACGTTAGTAAAAATAAGAAAAACTTATGCAAGTTTTTTGTACGGGGAATTTTTGGGTCGCTGATTACGAATCCTAATTCCGATTTTCACAATTCGTAGCGGCCGATCAAATATAGCGGACCAAAAACTTGGAAAATGTATACATTTTTGTAAAAAGCAGCATCCCGGAATTATTTGGGGCTCTGATTCCGAATCCTGGGCCATGTTTTCATAATTCAAAATGTTTGTGAAAATCAGTATCCGAATTTTTTTGAGGAAGTTGATAACGAATCTTATTTAGAGATTCAAAATTGTCAAACCAGGAAGGACAATTGTAATTAATTACCTAATTTCAAAGTCAAATAGCTTCCATGAAAGTGCGTACACGTAGGTGCTAATTTCTATGTTTTTATACGACATGAAATTACACAAGAAAAGAGGTAAAATGCATTAACGACCTTCCATTTAAATCTCATTTCGTCAGACACAATAAAAATGCATTTCGTGTAAATTGAAAGTGTATAAAATTTGTTTATTTTAATTTAGTAAGAAAAACTTTAGTAAAAAAAAAGAACGAAACTAACCAAAGTTGGTCGCTTGTAATGCCGCCGCCATTTCTAATTTCAAAATCTTAGCCTTCGTTGTACCACGTTTTATTATTTTTGATTGCATTTGACGCAGTCAAAGATTTTTGACGTCATTCTTGCCAAATTGCCCTACTATGTGTATAGCTGAAGCGTTACCGCGATTTCACTGGAAGCGGGTGCTATTTTCTCGAATGACACCCGCTTCCGGTGAAATCTTACAGTTGTCCTTACGACAAAATTTCGACTGTATATAAATAAACACATTAGGACAATTTTTCTACTTTAATCCTAGTTAGTCATACTCACTGCTATGCCCCCATCATAAATAAGAGGACTAAGAGCTGCTAGCTTATAGGATTTGTCTTTTAAAAATTCTTCCATTGACTTGAAACGTAAATTTTCCTGAAGTATAGTCAGTTCACTTACAAAAGATGCCGAGTAAATACCAAAAATGAATAATCCAAAAAGGAAAGTTGAATAATAAAATAATCGCAGAGATAAAGCTTTCGGAAATTCTGTATAGAGCATCAATTAGGTCAATTTAATTAATAAGAAGATCGTGTATTCCATAGATTAGTTAATATTTAGGTTGATAATAATCTATAGTTCCATACCTGGTAATCCTTGTTGAAAATAACATCCCCAAACATGAAGAAAATTTTGCGAAATGCCACCGTGGTATGAGCCATATGCTACTCTGAATCTCAAGAAGGTAAGGAGAGTCACTGTGACTATAAGAGACACTATCAGCGCGCACCATGTTTTGTACGTAAATGGCTAAAAATAGAAGTGATGAGTTTTGATAACTGATTTTTGTTAAATAAAAAAGACTATCTACTTAGTTTTCTAAAAAAAAATGGTACAGAATTTTTTTCAGAAACTATTCTGCATTGAGGATTAATGATGGTCAGTTATTCTGAACAATTTTTCAGTGGTTATAATCCGCATGTCAACTGACTCCTGTATAATTTTTTATTTTATTATGATAATGTCTTGTACCTTCAAATAACCAGACCACAAGACTTCTACTTTAGATGTTGGCTTTCTTATGTACAGGCATAAATCGATTCTTTGTAGAGGTACAGTTAAATCAGCTGATTCTAAAATTCTCGTATCTAGCGGAATTACGGTTGCAAAAATATCAATCTTATGATTTTGAATCAGGCCCATACCACCTGACCATGTCTTGCTGCTTTCGTTCAAAGACCCAATACCAACATTTTCTGAGATTTTAATATTCTTAGTCGTAAAATTGCCAGCGAATTTCAAGGCAAGAAATAAATCATTGGTATATTTATCGAATTTTTCGGATATCTATTAACAAATATACGAATTTAATCAGTGTAATATTACCATATTTGTAAACTATACTTTGGTGGCTTGAAATCAAAATATCCCTTGTAAATATGTGACCTGATCCGGTACCAGAAAATATAGATTTACTTGTTTTGATGGTTTCGGTATGCTAAAATATTATATTTTAAAATACAATTTGTATGTCGAAAACTTATTTTGTGGATACTAGACTCGTTTCTCACACATATAAAATCGGGCTTTGAATGTTAGAAAGAAATAACAAGGATGCTACAGAGCCTGGAAAACTTAAAAAATTTTGAAAAGGTATGTTATTTTAAACAAGAGACTGGAGAACTTGAAAATGGCATAAATTACTTTTAGAAGTCCTGAAAACCTGAAATTTGGGGAATTTGAGCTTTGGAATTAAAAAAGTTAAATAATATTTAAAAATCAAGAGTTTTTAAGAAGCCTCTCTATATATTTCACCTGGAAGAAGATAATGTCATATTCAACAATGCAGAACCAAGGATTCTTTTTTAAAATTAAAAACGTCCTAAATGAAATAATTTTAATTGTTAATAGTTAAACAATTTCAAAGTTTAATAGTACAGTCTTAAAGGAAAAACGAGGGAGTATCAACTCGTAAAGTCAGGTGTATATTGGTGCTAAAGTCTCCTGAAGTAGCGTGTTTATGTCTGAAGTTTTTTTTTAAATATACCTTTAAAAGTTAGCAAAGTTTTTGGAATTCAGTGAAGTCTTCTGAAGTTACTAGAATATTCTGAATTTAGTGAGATATTCTTTATTCATTCAAATATACTGATTTCGTTGACCGGTCGAGTTTTCAAACCCTCGGTAAATTATAAACAAAATTTTTAAAACTCAAATCACGCATGTTTAACATGATTGTAAATATGAAGATACAATTGATTAAAATATGGACTTTTGTGCATTTCAAACATAATTATTTAAAACATATTCAAGGTAGAAAAACTTAAGATTTCAGGTTTATCAAGAATATTTAGATATAAAAAATATTTTATGATTTTAAATCTTAGCCTTTAAACAGAATAAAGTGTCATCAGGATTTTAACTTTAAATTTGATTGAAACTTCAATCGGATTTTAAAGATTGGAAAAAATTTTCAACTTGAAAAATTTTAATTGTTAAAGATCTTCTCATTTTTTCCTGAAATTGGGAGTTCTATTCTTTGTAACAACTCTCTGAGAAAAAAGATTTTTTCCGAAATAATACGTATCTTACCCAATATCTTCCTATACGTAGAACTTTTCCATTCAGCACGTCATTATCGGTTTGCTTTAATTTTTCCGATTTAAGAACAAGTCCTCTTGCTGGTTCCCAAGTAACCCTTTCGTAGATTGTTAGTTGATTTTTATTCAAAGCGTACCATTCTCGAACTGCAATGTCTTCATAGCATTTAACAAAATATGAAGCACCTTCGCTTATAAGGAATGGATTGCCAACTGGATTCATGCAAGATCCAATCAAAGAAGATTTGAATGCTTTCAAAAATAAGACCAGATTTACAATTCCATGGATACTTAGTTCTTTTGATAATTTTTTCAATTTATTCACGTCTTTTTCGCATGTAATGAAAACTACATTCATCGGTTGTTTAACATCTCTCAAGTTTTTGGTATATTCATTAGGCAATAAGCCTTCTTCCAACTTTAAAGTAACTGTACTTATTCGTGCTCTCGACAACAAAATTATTGTATTGATAATAGTATTTAGCTGGACGAAATCTAAACATATTAATTTAGGGTATAAGTATTATAACTAAATACCACGTGATAATCACTAGGAAGAAATAAAAGACGCGAAAGAACATAAAGGGAGGCGTATACTTTTTTTGATAAATTAATTTAATATAATTATAAGATGATTTAAAATGAACAATTAGTTTAACCAAGTTTGAAATTCATTGCTTTTGGCATTTGAAAATACACCAATTTGTTTTAAAACATTATTGAAAAGAACAGTGACATATTGCATTAAATAGTAAAATTTATGAATAATATTTCAATTGAAAAATAGATGTGATATTAAATCCTTCATGTAATTAAGGTCTGGGAATATGATATAGATCAATCTGGTGACAAAAGTCAACGACGACTTCCGGACAATGTTTTTATTATTTATGTAATTATAAGGTATTAAAAATGACGTTTTGAAACATCATTAGTTTTCTCATCAGATTAAATAGTAATCTAAAAAATAGATAATATTGTATATAAATAAATAGAATGTATAAAATAAAAAACCATATAAATTGTTAAATTGGCTAACTCGCTCAACATTGACATTTACATGAAATTGACTCACGGAACTAAAACCAACCAATTATCATCATATAAGAATCTTGGAATAAATCGAAATCTGAAATATTCATAACCTCCAAATGTAAACATTTGATTATAACCAAATCTATATATGTACACGCTATTACAAACAACGCTCAAATTATGGATTTTATATAATAATTTTTGGACAAATTTTTTGCATGTTATACGAGCATCCACAACATTGTCGCAAAACTATTAATTTTCTGTGGTTTTATTTAATTCCGTGAGTTTTTTATTTTATACATTCTATTTTTTTCTATACAATATTAGGTATTTTTTTTATTAACATTTGATCTGATGAGGAAAGTAGTAAGATTTCAAAAATTAATTACTGAAAATTTCCGTAAATTTAAGGTGCCGAAACCTGTTAGAAGAAATAAAAAGTTCCGGAAATTTATAGGAAATTGATAAACTGCTGGTAATTTCTGTTATCCAAAAATTTCTAAAAATTTCGGAAGTTGTCAGTAATTTATGAGAATTTGTCAGTAATTTATAGTAATTTATCATTCTTTTATGCCAACTTATTATTTCTAGTTGGTCCAATCACTATTCACTACTCACAATCAGTCTGACAAGCGTCAACTCATAATGAAGTGGGGTTATGTCAGAAGGAAATGGGGTTATTTAAAAAAAAAATTTCAAACAAACTTTTTTTTGCGCTTATGTCCTATTAATGTGCCCAATTATGGCGCTTATGTGCTTTTATACCGTGACGGACGAAAACGGCTACGTAACCCTAAAAACAACCCCCCCCCCTTCTACATTTCTGGGTACGCATAACATTTTCATGGTTCTACTTAGCTGTGATTTGCGGATGAGAAAAAAACATTACAAACATATAAGTTTTCTCTTTGCTTCAAGCATTCGACGAAAAACGCGGAGCGCGGACGTTGCAGAACAACCGAGCGACAGTAAAACAGCGGCTGGGAATCCCCTGAATTAGTGTCTCACCCACCACGAACCAAAGTGGAAAATACCAAAGTGGAAAGGATTCGGAAAGGGTTCTATTTTAGCGCCTCACTGACAAAAATTTGCAAAATTGCTTTTCTAACCTCGAAAATTTTCACCGAATTTGCATAAAAACTCTCCATCAAAACTTGTTGTACAACGAAATAAATACTTGAAAAATGCGATTCATTTAATTATCATTTATGTAACTTGATAGTCTGATTCATCTATTACTTTTAACTTATATCCCCATAGTTCGATTTACATAACCTCAAAAGTTAAAAAGTGTGTATCAATACAAAATTTCATACCCATGTATTTTTTTTTTAGTTAATTTGAGTAAAATCTAGAACTCTGAGTTTATCAGGCTACTGATTACGTGCTTCCGGGGGAAAGGAACATAATTTGCAGAATAATCAATTTAATGTACAGTAGAATAAAAAATGATTATATCTTTTGGAACAGCTCCCGTTTGTGAAAGTTATCGAACGAAAGTGAAAAAGACTTTGACAGAAATAAACTCAGAGATCTAGATTTTACTCAAATTTACTCAAAAAAATATATGGGTATGAAATTTTGCACTTTTTACTTTTTAGCTTTTGAGGTTATGTTCGTCGAACTATGGGAATATAGGCTAGAACTATTATATGAATCAAACTATTCAGGTACATAATTGATGATAAAATGAATCGATTTTTCAGTTATTGACTTCGTTGTACAACAAGTATTGATGGAGAATTTTTTTCCAATTTCAGTGTGAAATTTGGAGATTAGAAAAGCAATTTTGTAACTTTCTGGCAGTGATTCACTAAAGTAGAACCCTTTCCGAGTATTTTGCACTTTGGTTCGTCTCATTTGGTTGCGAAATGCCTTGTAGACGGATTTTTGAACCCGACAAACCATTTTCGTCCCACTGTGCGTAGTGGTGCAAAAATGTAAGCTTCAAGTTTATTCGGATTTTATACCTTATTACTTATTATTTTCTGAATAGATCTGTCGCGACCAATTTTTAAAATAAAATAAAAAATGATAACGCTTTAAACTACTAACTGCCTTCCATTTTTTGTCAGTTACTTAGGAATAAATAAAAAATGTAGACTAAGGTATATCTAGTTCTTTAATAAAATAATAGATAAATACAGAAACTTACCCTGATGATCAATGAAATGTATTAATGTTAGGGAGGGTGGTTTATGAAGAGTGTAGAAGTCTGAGATTAGGTTGACATAATCCTGCGTTGATAATGTAGCTGAAGCAGCTGTCATTAAAATAATACTAGAGATGAAAAATGTTGTACACTTTGACAACTTCATTTTTCAAGATTAGAATCTCTATTTTCTAAAATATAAAAATACTTGGAATAAGTTATATTTATATAATTATGTATATTAGGGTGGGCGGAAAACAAACCTTTTTTGAAATATGAAAATGTTTACTGCTCAAAACTTACTAGGTGTTATCACAAATAAAAAACTCTAAATAATTTTCAAAATCAAAAATATCAAACGGTGTCGCAATGGCGTCAAAAAATTAAACATTTTTGACTTCATTGCGAAACCATAAGACCATTTTTGATTTCAAAAGTCATTAGAGATGTTCATTTACAATAACAAATAGCAGTTGTTCAGCAGTAGCGATTTTCGATTTTAAAATCTTCTCAAGTGTTCCGACTTACATAGCTGTATAGAAATAAGAAAAATAAATAGAAAATTCCTTTTCCGAAAATTAGTTGAAGTTTTAGTTTTTGAGTTAATTGATATTTAGGCTGGAACAATCAGGAGCGCGGTATAAACAGTCGTGCGTACGTGAGCGGGAGTCCAGCACAGTGTTATTGAGCGAGGGGAGAACAGCAGTCACTGCTCCTGATTGGTCCAGCTTCAACATTTAATATCTCAAAAACTAAAACTTCAAGTGATTTTTCGAAAAAGAATTTTATATTTATCCTTCTACTTTTTATACAGCCGTATAATTCCAGACACCTGAGTCTCGGACACCCTGTAAAGATATTTACTCTAGTTAATTTATGACAAGTTATGAACACTACCGTCTTTTACGGATCCTCATCTACTACAATTGCAGAATGAACGAAAGAAATAAATAAAGGCTGAAAATTCACACTGCAGGACTGTAAATTACATACATTAAAATCCTAGCCTTAATTGATATAACTGCAGCTTTCGCACATTAGTATGTACTTTTGTAATGTAGTTCGTTTTTCTGATATATATATATATATTTTGTTGAATTGGACATGCAATACGACGCTGATGTGCACGAATACATAATCCTATACATTGTGCTGAAATCGGAAATTTTATCGGAAAATGTGATACATATAGAAAGCTATGACAAATTAAATTGAATATTTTATGATAGTTTCTAAAAAAAACAAGTTTCAGGTAATTTCTGGGCACCAAAAATTCTTACAAGTCATAAAAATTAAAAGTTTCATACCTGAAAAAAGTTTCAACTTAAATATTGAATATCATCAATTCATTATACAATTTCATCAGACTTTTTTTCGATCTTAAAGTTATTTTTTCTTGTCTGAAAAGGGCTTATGCTGTTACCTTTAAGCATCTTCAGATTTTAAAAATAAACATATTATTATTTATTCGTGAAAAACAGCATTCAGAAGCGGACTGTGATTCACAAACCGACCCAATAAAAGTCTTGTACCCCAACTCTAAAATCCGTTTACCCAATTTTCATTAAAGAGTTCACAAGATTTGTAAGATTTAAAAGATATTGAAGGATTTCAACCATTTTCAAGATATATAATATAAATTTAATTTTATAAATTTTATGACAGTCCAAGGCATTGCATAAGAATTAATTAAGGGATTTAATAGTATTTCAAAGATTTTAAAGGCTTTTTAAAGATTCAAGCAAAATTTATGGGGTTGCAAAGAGTTTCCTAAACTTCATAAGGATTTTAGAAGATTTCATATGATTGAAAAGGTTTAAGGGTATTTTTAATGATTTCAAGGGACTTTAGAACCTAGGCGGTTCTAGCCAGACGCATGTCTGTGGTGCAGACAGGGCTTGCCCTAATCCAAGGACCCTGGTTATGCAGAGAAAGGATTTATGGCTTGTCAGGATGTGGTTCCAAATATAAGGGGCCGCGCGAAAAAACGCCAAGGGCATTGCATAGCCGTCAAGGGTGTGGATGCGATCTTGGTGCGAAGGGCTCTGACTGGGGACGTCTATAGGATGGCCCAGTGTGATTACAATAAAAATATAAGAAAGTATAAGCAGGAAGATTGGAGGGGCTTCTGCGAGGAATCGAAAAACATTCCGAAAACAGCGAGGCTCCAAAAGATCCTGGCGGAAAATCTGGAAATTTTCCTCGGGCCATAAGGCTCGATAATGGTGAGTTTGCCGAAAACGAAGAAGCAACGCTGAATCACCTGATGGAAGTACTTTTCCCGGGTTTTCAATGAATGTGAACTGGCCAAGAGGAGGAAGGCTGGGACCAAGAGGTGGAAAGGGCCGACTGGAATTTCGCCTCTAAGGTCGTTGATTAAAAAAAGGTGGAATGGGCTGTAGATTTCTTTTGTCCCTTCGAATCACCAGGAACGGGTGGCATTTATCCAGCGCTTTTACAAAAAGGCATGGATTTAGTCGTCCCTCCTCTGACGAAATTATTTAGGGGACGTATTGCCCTTAAACACGTGCCATCGGCATGGAAGGATGGAAGAGTGGCCTTCATACCCAAACCCGGAAGTTACACTGCTGCAAAAGATTTCCGATCAATCAGCCTAACGTCTTTTATCCTGAAGACGTTGGAGAAGCTGGCCGAGAGATACATTAGGGGTGAGGTGCTCTTGACCTCCGCACTGCATAGAGGGCAGCATGCTTTTCTGGAAGGCTGCTGTGTAGAAACTGCGCTTTATGCTGTTGTGGAAAAATTGGAGTAGCAGTTGGAACAAAAGGGGTATGCTGTGGGCACATTCTTGGATATAGAGGGTGCTTACAGAAATACTCCTCCAGAAGTCATTTGTAAAGAGGCTCTGTGATGTGGCGTGCCAGACCAGCTTGTAGGTTGGATAGGTAGCATGCTACGTAGAAGACTCGAAACCAGATGGGGTAAGGGCCTAGTAGGGGGAATAGCTCCGCGGGGATGCCCACAGGGTGGTGTCCTGTCGCCCCTCCTGTGATGCATTATAGTGGATGGCCTCCTTCGATGGCTAAATAAGGAGGGGTATTATACTCAGGGATATGAGGATGACTTTGTAATCCTAGTCAGGGAGCTCACCTGGAGACGCTAATGGGTCTTATGAGGTCGGCGCTGCGCATTGTAGAGCTCTGGCGCTAAACCTCAGGGTTCTCGGTAAATCCTAAAAAGACCAACCTGGTCATTTTCACGAAAAACTATAAAATTCCAAAAGTTGTCCTTGTCTGTTCCGACAGCCAAGCGATACTAACTGCAATAGGGAAACCAGACATAACATCAGAACAGGTTTGGGAATGCAAAAGGGCATTCAACCAACTTGCAGAAAGAAATAATGTGGCTCTCTTATGAGTCCTTGGTCACACAGGGATCAAGGGCAACGAAAAGACGGACTAGTTGGCAAAACGTGGCGCAGCAAGTATAGGACCAGAACCGGTACTGGGAATAGCTTCTTGCTGTATCGGTTTGGCCATTAAAAGCTGGATCCGAACAAAACACCGGGAAGACTGGGAGCAGATCCAGGGTTGCCGACCGGCGAAATCCATCCTGGGTTATACCCATAGGATGGACAGAGCCAGGGAAATCCTGGGTTTACCCAAGAAAGATATAAGGACAGTGGTACATATCCTAACTGGACACAACCACTTAAACTATCATATGCACAAAATGGGGTAGAACCCCACGACAGAATGCAGGAGATGCGGCAGGGATGATGAAACATCCCTGTATGTACCATATCAGTGCCCAGAATTAGGTGGGCTCAGGCAACATACCGTCGGGGTCCATTTTATGGTTCAACTGCTGAAAACGAATAATTAAGTGTGTGGCACAATAGGCTTTATAGCTTGAGCGCCAGAGGAGCTCTCCATGTATACAGTATAATATGTACCAAAATTATACTTACTCAGTGACGCTTCAACCATTCAAAATCGAAAAACTACCCCTAGAATGAGTTCTTGGGTTATGGGTTATCTAATCCTGTATAGTGAAGGTGCGTGCATATTTGGCTGTAGGTTTTTGTGTTTGTACATGTGTATGCACAAACCTTTACTATATAAGGTTATATAACGCATAACCCAATAACTCATTGCAGGGGTAGTTTCCCGATTTTCAAGAGTCGAAGCATCTGTATTTGATGAAAAACAATTGAAAACTATTCTACCTACTTTTATAGTACCGGTGTAGTTTCCACTTCCTGATAGGGGTAGTTTTTGGGATTCTGGGGGTCGAAGTAGTGCTAAGTAAGAATAATTAACGAAGTTATTATAGATTGGCACTAGCATGACCATATCTACAGAAAAAAAGAAATTGAAAAATATATTCTCGTTCTTGGTCATGAAGTACTTTCTACCCACTGATAGGGGTAGTTGTTTGGTCTTTGAGGGTTAAAATGGTCCTAAGTAAGTGGAATTGACGTAGTTATTATACATTGACACTAATTGATTCTATCTATGAGGAAAAAATAATTCAAAAATATTTTATACACATTCTTGTTTATGACGTATTTTCCACCCCATGATAGGGGAAGTTTTTCGAATTTCAAGAGTCGAAGCGTCACTGTATCATGAAAAATTATTGAAAACTAGTCTACGTACTTTTATAGTACCGATGTACATTCCACCCCCTGATAGGGGCAGTTTTTGGGTTTTTTAGGTGTTTAAATGGTACTATGTAAGAAGAATGGACGTAGAGACTACACTTTAATATACCAACGTGATCGTACCTACATAAAACATAGGGAAAAACTATTTCAATCACGTTCTTATGCATGAAGTGCTTTTCACTGCCAATTAGGGGTATATTCTCAATTTTTCCAGTGTTAAGAGCGGTTGAAAGGGTTATGCATTGAAGATTATTTTGAGGTCTGTTGCTTCAATTTATGTTTTTTCCTTCAAAAACTACGTTGGGCGCAAGAGAAGGGGCCAATTTTCGGCTTATTTTTGGATCCCTCTTTACTGTTAACCTTTGACGGCCGGGATTTCACCCTTTAAAAGTGCCCAAATTTGTTTCTTGTATCATTTATCGACTGTATACAAAGTTCATATCACGGGCCGAGCCGATATATCGGCTTCCCGGCCGGATAAGATAAAGAAAAAATTTTGTATTATAAAATTTTTTTATATTCCCGGAACGCGGTGAAAACATGGCCCCGAGGGCTTTTCGAGTCGCTGATCACGAACCTGGAGTCAGATTAGTAAAATTCACGTCAGGGGACCCCGAGTCCCCTCCCCCAAATGCCCCAATTTTTCGATATTCCTGAAAATCGGTGAAAACATGACCCCGGGCGTTTTTGAGATCGCTGATCACGAATCTGGGGCCAAGATAAGCGACTACGGAAACCTCGGGGTTGTGTTTTCACCGAGTTTTAGGAATATAAAAAGATGGGGCATTTAAGGGAGGAGGTTGAAGGATTCCTGCCGTAAATTTTTCAAATCTGACCCCAAATTCGTGATCAGCGACCCCAAAAATCCCCGGGGTCACGTGTTCACCGAGTTTCGGGAGTACCGGCAAATTGGGGAATTTTGGGTGGTGGAGGGAGGGGGGCCCTGACGTCAATTTTTTTAATCTGACCCCAGATTCGTGATCAGCGACCCGAAAAACCCCTGGGGTCTTGGTTCTCAAGAAAAATACTGATTTTCCTCCAGAGCCGATATATCGGCTCTCCGGCCGTCTAACGGTTAATAATATAAAACTTAAATTGCAAAAATATTTATTATTTATTGCTCTAATATTGGCAAACTATGCACAAACGTATTGTATACTAACTACATGCATGGATTCACAGCCTACAAGAATTGTCAAATTACACATTAAAGTGAGTGACCTTTGAAGTAAACGATGGAAAAAAATGTCAAGGGTAAACGGAAAAATGCGTTTTAGAATAGATTTGATAGCAGTCTTTTTGCGAAAAAAAAATTTTTTCACATTTTTTTACAATTTTTCAGAAACATGTAAATACATAATAAGTATACCCTGAATTTTTATAAGAAAGTATATGTTATTTATTTTAAATGATAAACAAAAAAATGTTAAAACTTTTACAAGTATACAAAACGATTTAAACGTATTAGATTCTTTAAAATACTGTAAAGTTAAAGAAAAATAAAAAAAAAGTTGATAGGAGTTCAGAAGTAATTTCATATACCTATCAAAATTGGAGAAAGCCGCCCTCTTCCTGGTATATAAACAAAGAAAAAAGAAGGCGAAACATGAAAAGAGTAACCAACTTATTGCTTTCTCAATATACATGTATTCTATCTATCATGGATGGTTCTTCATTTATTATTTCGCACTATACGGCAGAAGTTATTATTTGGAAAGATGACTTAACAGTTAGTGAAATTCGGGTCTACGTATGATTAACAAATTAGGAATAAAAACAAATTAGCTCTTATCAAGGTTTTCCTTTATATTTATTTTTTTCACAACTGAAAATTTAGATTAATAAAAATCAACATAAATTGTTCACAATTTATTTATTACTCTATGCGATTTTTTTTCAGATCATGTAACAAAAATCATATCGTAATTGGTGGAAATATATTACTATCGATAAGATATAACAACGTGGATTATTCACCTTGTTGATTTGCAAGACAATATATGAAGTGGGTACCCTAGAAATATCAAAAATATTTTATCTTTGTTAGATATTGCATCATTTTATATCTTAATTTAATTTTCTAATTCGAGCGGCTCCAGGACGAGAATGTGCTGACATTTTGTTAGATTTTCTCTTACGAACAGTGAAGTAAACTTTTTCGAAGAATAATATCAGGATAGACAAAACCACGGCTCCACAAAACATCGCTAAAAGTGATGCTACATCCAAAATGGTTGCAGGCTGAAACGTTTGTTCAGTACGTTCATTCCTTGACGTAATTGAGGAAATTTCGCTGCCGCTGCTATCTAGAAGCTCTGACTCAATGCGCTTCAATATGCCATTTGTTCTGAGTCTCATGATGCTAAAAAGGTGGTTATGGTATTTAGATAACGTAATTCAAACTGTACATTTTGTATTAACATTATTATTATATATGTGTGTGTGTATGTATATATATATATATATATATATATTTGTTAAAAAAATAAGATCCTCTTAGTTATCCCTTTTCCTATTTAAAAAATATCTATGGCATCCGATTAATTAATTTTGATATCAATATTCTGTAATCCGGTTTTATTTTAATTTGAAAATGCATTGTATATTTTCTAAAGTTAAAACTTATTTTTTTAATTGCATCATTTCTGTAATTCATGAATCACTAATTTGATCAAAAACGCCGGCGCGTAATCCCCTGCACTAGCGCCCCGCGCAGTGGGGATAATTAGTTCAATCCTAAGAATTCAAATGGATCTGCCGGGGCCAAGTTATAAATTTTTTTTAAATTTTGACAGTTTAGACTAGTTACTATCTTCTATGTTTTACATTTACTTAAAAATACATAAAACGATAAGATTGACCTGAAGTTCCCCATAAGAATTAAATGGAAGAATAACAATTTTTTGTAAATACTGTTCAGAATTTGAGAACTATTATAAAGAAAAGACCACATTCTTATCATGACATTCTTGTCATTTTCAACCTTTCTAAGCCCCTAAAACCACCTATCGAGAATAGATAATTTACATGTAATAATTTTCAGGGAATATCGCGTATTTATATAGTATCTCATGAATGATATAGCCGAATTAATTGTTTGAATGCAACTTCTGAAAAACGAAACTAGAAAATCATACTTTGTTGCCTGATTTTCACTTTTTATTATTTTAGAATAATTTTTTCACACAAAATCGTGGAATAACAGTATTTTCTTAACGATATGCCGTAAATAGTCAGATATACAAAATTTTTAAATAAGGCATAATAAATTAAACTTGTTGAAAGGTCTGAACTACATCTGTTTGGGAACCATAACCAATGTCGGGGATGCGAATAAAAATCAAAAATTTTATTTTTTGGGTGTGAATACTATATGAAAAAGGTTTCAATATTACAAAAATTTTTTACAGTACGCGCAGGAGTCTATTCCTTCGTCTGGCCGAAATTGAGGAAACACTTACTAATAATTAATAGCCTTTTTATACGGGCTGTTCTTAGGCATGGCCATTCGGAAATATATGGGCCATTCAAGGTGAATTTTTACCAATTTGCACGGTATTTTTATATCAGCAGACAGCTGAGAGGTAATGAAGTCAGTACTTAAAAGTACTATCTTTTGACTGCAAATCTGAAACAATTGAGAGTTAGTTAATTTGCTATAGAAGAAAATATCAAATAACAATGACACAGTAATTTCTCTCGGAACGTTTTAATCAAATAAATGTGTACTGAAATAAGTCAAACCAGACATGTTAGAGATGTGAATTTTGTATAAACGAATTTTTTTGACTGAGATGTTTACCAGATTAAAAGCATCTTGTGCGCTTTTTGACGACTGGTTCCTCTTTATGAGCTTCTCTTTCAGCCTTTTCAACATTGAATCCTGAAAATAGAGACGTGACAATGAAAAACCTAAACATTTTATTTTCAATTGGGCCAGTTGTTCAAATGTATACTTTTAGCAAATATACCATCACGTATTTTTTGTTTTAAATGTAAAAATTGTAACCTATCCCTCAAGGCATTTTTAATTATATAATCTCAAAAATATTGTGTATGATAAAAAGTAAAAATAAGTTATCAATTTATTTTTAAAGCAGATTAATTCTCAGGGATGTTTTAAGTGATATAAACTTGTGACACTTTATATTTACATTGACTGATGCATTTTAGTGAAAGAAAAATAAATATTAAGTTTTATTTGATTCCCTGAATAATTATCGACTTTTTTTTGAATTTTTTTTTAATGGCGGCAGCAGTGCAAGCGACCAAAGTTGTATAGTTTCGTTTATATTTTCTCGAAAAAATTAACTTTATACCAGCACAGCTTTATGAGAATCAAATTTTGAAAGGTGCAAAACATTTTATTTTATGTCTACACAGTAAAAAAAAAGGATGATTTTTGTTGCAGATCAGTTTGCTCCAACGATCATTTGACTCTCGAGATCATAATGTTCTGTCTATTCGGATCATTTTGATCTGCTTTTATTGTCATTTGTCAGACTGAACCAAATGGCCGCCAATTTTTGGGCGGCGATGTCACAACGACATAACCTTAAAGTTTTAACTAACCCCATGCAAGTGATAACTACACTTAACAGGTGATATACTCTAATATCATATTTTGTTAATATTTTTACTTTTCAAGTATACTGCACGATCAGAAACCATAAAAAGCTCGCATATGAGCCTCAGTACTCCAAGAACGGCGGCCATCTTGGCTTGATTTGATACATGATCCCGAATCAGATTATTGTGTTCTCAAAAGTCGATCATTCATTGCGGCCGATCAAATTGCTCTTAATTTCGGTATCATTTTTGTTGCACATCATAATGATGTTGATTTCGGTATCATTTTGAACAATTTTTTTTACTGTGTATCATATTGCTGATGACGAATCCAAAGACATATTTTCAAAATTAAAAATGGCTGATCAAATATGGCGGACCAAAAACTTGGAAAATATATACATTTTTATAAAAATCAGTACTTTGGGATTGTTTGGGCCTTTGATTCCAAATCTTAGACTATGTTTTTTTATACAAAATGTTTGTGAAAATCAGTACCCGGATTTTTTAGGGACGTTGTTAACGAATCTTATGAAGAGATTCAAAATTGGGACTGGCCGATGTAAAATTGCGTGCTAAATGTCTGAAAGGCTTATGAAGGTTTGTAAGAATCTGTATCATGGTATTTTTTCTGTCGCTGATTACGAACCTTGTGTCATATTTTCAAAAATTTTAAACCAGGAAGGACAATTGTAATTGATTAACTTATTTCAAAGTAAAAAAAAATTGGTTTCCATGAAAATGCGTACACGTAAGTGCCAATTTCCATGTTTTCGTACGACATGAAGTTGCACAAGAAAAGAGATAAGATGTACTTGTGATCTTCTATGTATTATTATTTCATTTACTTACTTTAGTAGTAATGTATCACATTTGTTTTTTTAATTCAGTAAAAAAACCTTTGCCATAAACATTTATAAGCCTTTAAAACGTTTAGTTCGCAATTTGTCATCAGCCATTTTGAATTTTGAAAATCTACCTGTAGATTCGTCATCAGCAACATCATAGACGTCAAATAAAAAGTTTTAAATGTTTAAAAATTTGATTTCCATAAAGCTGTGCAGGTATAAAATTCATTTTTTTTTTTTAACAAAAAAACGAAACTAACCAACTTTGGTCGCTTGTACTGCCGCCGCCATTTGTAATTTCAAAATTGCGGCAGCAGAATCGTATTCAGCGATACCTTGAACCTCGTTGTACAAAGTTTTATTATTTTTAATTGTATTTGACTTGATAAAGATTTTTGACGTCATTCTTGCCAAATTGTCCCACTGTCGTTACAGGTGAAACGTTACTGCTATTTTGACGGAAGCTGGTGCTATTTTCCGGAATGACATCGCTCCCGGTGGAATCCCACGGTTGTGCTTTTGACAAAACTTCAACTATCTATAAATAATCACATTTAAGACTACTTTTCTGCTTTAATCTTAGTTATACTCACTGTCGCGCTCTCATCATAAATGAGAGGATTAAGAGATGCTAGATTGTAGGATTCGTCATTCAAAAATTCTTCGAATGACTTAAAAGGTATATTTTCCTGAAGTAAAGTCAGTTCACTTACAAACGATGCCGAGTAAATAGCAAAAATAAATAATCCAAAAAGGAAAGTTGAATAATAAAATAATCGCAGAGATAAAGCTTTCGGAAATTCTGTAGATTAATAAGGTCAATTTTATTAATAAGATGATCGTGTATTTAATATATTAGTTAATATTTAGGTTGATAATAATCTATAGTCTCATACCTGGTAATCCTTGTTGAAAGTAACATCCCCAAACATGTAGAAAATTTTGCGAAATGCCACCGTGTTATGAGCCATATTCTACTTTGAATCTCAAGAAGGTAAGAAGAGTCACTGTGACTATCAGAGACACTATCAACGCACACCATGTTTTGTACGTAAATGGCTGAAATGAAAGTGATGAGTTTTGATAACAGATTTTTGTTAAATAAAAAAGCCTATCTGCTTAGTTTTCTCAAAGAAATTGGTACATAGTTTTTTTCAGAAACTATTCTGCTTTGAGGTTTAACGATGGTCAGTTCTTCTAAACAATTTCTCAGTGGTTATAATCAGCCTGTAAGCTGACTCCTATCTAATTATTTATTTTATTATGATAATATCGTGTACCTTGAAATAACCAGACCACAAAATTTCCACTTTAGATGTTGGCTTTCTTATGTAAAGGCATAAATCGATTCTTTGTAGAGGTACAGTTAAATCAGCTGAATCTAAAATTCTTGTATCTGGCGGAATTAAGTATGCTAAAATATCAATCCTATGATTTCGAATTAGGCCGATACCACCTGACCATGTCTTGCTGCTTTCGTTCCAAGACCCAGTGCGAACATCCTCTGTGATTTCAATATTCTTAGTCGTAAAATTGCCAGCCAATTTCAAGGTAAGAAATAAATCATCGAAATATTTATCAAATTCTTCGGACATCTATTAATAAATATACGCATTTAATCAGTGTAGTATTACAATATTTGTAAACCATACTTTGGTGGCCTCAAAATAAAATATCCCTTATAAATATGTGACCTGCTCCGCTTTCAAAAAATATAGATTTACTTATTTTGATGGTTTCGGTATGCTTAAATCTTATATATTTTAAAATGCAATTCGCTTGTCG